>JAYJLV010106686.1:0-11605 GCA_036873485.1 Torymus texanus | reverse complement strand
ATCTTCTTCATTACCATTTATTATACACAGAAAACAATTTCCAATAATATTAGCTTTTACAATGACAATTAACAAATATCAAGGCCAAAGTTTTGATAGATCGGTATATTTATTAAAGAACCTCTATTTACAATTATATGTAGCACTATCAAGATGTCAAAAGTTAAATGATATATTTATTGAAAATAATTCAGAAAATAAAGCAACTATACAAAATATAGTTTGGAAAGAAATTTTTACTGATTAAAATTAATAAAAATTTTTTAATGATTATAAAACTAAATTATTATTCTTAAATTTGAAAACAAATCATAAAATTATTATTTAAAAGCAAACTCAAAAACAAAATAAATAAATATATACATATAGATAGCTATTAACTGACTCTATAAAACTTTTTACCTTATCAGTTAAGGAATACATTAATTATCGGCTAAAAATGCAATAAAAGCTTAAATGTAGTACTAACCTACAATAAACGTACTAATTTATCTAGCGGTCATCTTTAAGTAACCACTGCTCATATGAGAAGTTTATCTATAGGCTAGCTCCGAGCGACTACGACAAAATTTTAAGTTTACCTAGCGGTCTGCTATAAGCGACCACTTCTGATACAGAAAATGTGAAGTTTCTCCAACGGAAGCTTTAAGCAACTATGTAAAAATTCTAATACTTAGCAATTAACTCTAAGCGCCAATACCTATTTCTTTTTATTTCAATTTTAAAAGTCCTAAATTAACGACAATTAAGAATAATCTTTTTAATATGTGTTATTTTTAAGTGAATTTGTAAGACTTGGTTAAAATTCTGTTAACTACAACAGAAAATATTAATCTGATTATTTTTCATTATATTTAATAAAAAAAAAGTTCGACCTAATTTTAATTTAAGACGAATTTTTTTTATTTAATGTAACGAGGATGTGAAATACCGACGCAAATTATTGTGTTATTAATTTTATATTAAATTCAGATTTTTATTATAATATATTTCTCAAATTCTCGTAAATTAATTAATTTAGTGAAAATTTTATGTCTCAAGCATGAATTTTGTCTGCATTGGACATCCTCTTTCTGGAAGGATGAAGGAAAGGGCTATAGATTGGAGTCAAGGTAGATGGAAGAATGTGTCCCATGATTTGTAGGGCTACTGGCGAGAACTTCCATGATTTTATTAAGATACAAAATAATAGACAATATTTTGAACGAAACACCACAATTCGATTCACAATACGCGATTACCGTATGGGCAGAAAATTTATCGGTATCGGATTTAATTAGTCAATTAAGTAAATATTCGCTTAATATAGACGGAAAGGTAGAAGAATTAACAGATCGTTTAGCGAGATTTGTAGCGTTACATAAGGAATACGACGAGGTCCCTTGGGCTCTTTCAGATAAAAATTTTAATTTTACTTGTAAGTTTTCGCAACGGTTACAAACAGTAATCGGCAAAAGAACTCGCGAAAGGCCCACCGACGGCGGTAAGAAATTCCCCGTTGCAGCAGCAAGAATCCCCATAAATTGACTTTTATGCAGAAGTTACGGTACCGCCGGCACACGATTCGGGGGAGACGACGCAACAATCGCATGCGCGACTACTGCGAGACGAGACGAGGGAACAGGTAAATGCGAGGAATTTATCGTAGAAAATAGGAACCCAAATAACCGGGCCAATTTTAACAATTGAGTTTTGAATGGCAATGCACTTCCTTTTGTACCTAGAGTTAATTTTGCGTTTTCATCGACAGGAAGGGTAAATACAGAAACGCACGCGCGGACGCGTTTGGAACAAAAATTAAATAATCTAACATATAGCTTAGAGTCGAGCCGGCTCGGCCATAGTGAACGAGCGCAGTACATAAGCGAATGTACGAATACACACAGAGATAAATTACAGACAGCAACCGACGAATACCGAGACGAACGGAGACAAGACTTATACGCACGCGCGATCACAAAACACAACTTACACACCGTCTTTTTCTCTAGTGGGATTGCCAACACGTGACGCGACTTTTCAACAATTAAATACACCACAGGATGGAAATAGTAACGAGACCACTACGTTTACGCCACCACAAAATTTTTCGCATATCCCCGCTGGTCGACATTTACAACGCCGTGGCTATCGTGCCCGATAAAAATAATTCGAGATTGGAAAAGAAAATTTATAGGTGGGTCAGATTCTAGCGCGTAAGAATTTCTATGCCGCATAGAAGAGTATAGAACCGGTACGGGAGTAGCGGATTCAGATCTGTTAGAAGCGTTATCTGATTTATTGGAGGGGATGGCTGCAAAATGGGTGCGTCTCGAAAAACACAGATGGCGATCGTGGGAGGATATCGTTACAGATTTTCGCGAGCATTATGGCGATCCGCACTTTCAGATTCGCGTACAACACGAAGCGCGGGTGCGGGCATAAGGTGCAAGCGAACCGATAATTTATTTTATCACTAATTATCAGCACATTTTAAAATACTTGTATCCGTAACCGCCGCTCGAAAGCAGATCTAAAATGCTTCAACTGCCAAGGTTTCGGTCACATAGCTCTCGAATGCCCATCAGATAAGAGGCCCAGATCAGATCCGGAAAAGAGACTTCCGGCTGGGACGCAGATAGAGAATAGCAACCCTCACGAAGAAAAACTATAAACTTTGGAAAACTAGCGAAGCGAGACCAGAAGGAGACGAGAAGTCCCGATAACACTAGGAAAAAGTCTCCAGTTATAAACAACATTTTGTTGACTAGACCGGTGGAGAATCTAATTGATTTTTGGTGCGATAAGGACTCAAAGGGCCACACTGAAGTCATGGAAATTGACAAAAATAATTCATCTCACCAAGAGAAGAACCGTGCGGTACCGGGAAACACTAAGAACTAAAACTACTGGAGGAAATATCTTCAGAGGGTGATAAGAAGATTTTAATAGAGAAACCAGCTACCAAATATAACATCGGCGGAACTGCGGAATTAGGAAAGTTCCGAGATGTTGTTGAGTTTTTCTACCTCTTAGGGCCGGAAATCGTAAGAGATAGGCGATTCTTCATTAATATCGAGGTATCAGGGATACCTGCGGTCACCTTGGTGGACTTAGGCGCGTCTAGGACGAAGTTTGCGAATAGGTTCGGAGACAGGATTTTCGAAACGCCTGATGCGCAAACTATTACATTAGCTAACGGGTCACTCGAGAGACTTTCAGAGCAAATTAGAGTCCTGGTTAGTATTGGTGGTACGAGTAACGAAATTGCCATTCGTCTCGTAAAAGCTCTATCTTACGATTGCGCCTTGGGGATGGATGCGCTCGAATTATTCCATATATCGATTAATTTCAGGGAGCGCACGTGGCAGTTAGATAACGGTACGTGTATGCCGTTCGACGGGGTCGGAGGCAGCCCTTATCCAGATAATGAGTCGGTAGCTGGGATATGCGAACTAGACGAGACACAAAAGGATAGGCTACAAAGACTATTGGACGAATTAATACCTAGTGGAAAGCCGAAACTAGGGTTAACACACCTCACGAAGCACACGATCGATGTACAGGGTGCGAAACCCGTTAAACAACGGTACTATCCCGTATCTCCTATGGTGCGCGAGGAAATGTATCAAATAATGGATCAACTGCTAGAAGAAAGGGTGATCGAACCGTCGAATAGCGCGTAGTCAAATCCCGTCGTAATGCATCTGAAACCTGACGGAACGCGTCGCCCGTTTATCGATTTTAGTAGAATCAACGAATTAACGAAAAAGGCCGCGTACCCCCTCCCAAACATGAACGAAATCTTGAGTAAACTTGGAAACGCGCGATACATTAGTACTTTAGATTTAAGTCAGGCTTATTTTCAAGTACCGCTCGAAGAGAGCAGCAAGGAGTATACCGCGTTCACAATACCCGGTCGCAGTTTATATCAGTTCACGCGACTACCTTTCGGACTCAGCAACAGTCCGGCAAAGTTACAGAGATTAATGGACGGAATTATCACGTCAGAAATGGATATCAGAGTATATTGCTATTTAGATGACATAGTAATAATCTCTGAAACGTTCGAGGAACACTTACATTGGCTCCGTATCGTGATCATGCGGCTGAAACAAGCGAATCTAACAATGAATCCTAGGTAAAGTATCTGGGCTATATAGTGAATTCTAACGGCTTACAACTAGATCCGGCTAAAGTAGCGGCTATTAAAAATTATCCGGTCCCGAAAAACCTGCGGCAACTCCGTAGATTCACCGGGATGGTGTCGTGGTACTGTCGTTTTATCAATAACTACGCGAAGATAGCGGAACCGCTAAACGAACTACCTCAGAAGAGCAGCCGCGGGAAGTGGGGAGAGGAGCAGCAGAAGGCAATGGGTACTTTGTAGGAGAAGCTAACCACAACCCCTATCTTAGCCTGCCCAGACTTTTCGCTTCCTTTTTCCCTACAAACCGACGCATGCTCGACGGGTCTCGGCGCGGCACTGACACAAATACAAGACGGTCATGAGTGCATAATATCCTACGCGAGTCGAAATTTGAATAAAATCGAGCGTAACTATACTCTGACCGAGTAGGAATGCCTCGCAGTAGTCTGGGCTATACGAAAGGATCGCGAATACTTGGAAGGATACCACTTTACAGTAATCACGGATCATAGTAGCCTAAAATGGATGTACCGACAGAAAAATCCCGTGGCCAGAGTTGCGTGATGGGCGATGGAATTAGCGCAATACGACTTTGATATACAACGCCGGAAGGTTAGTCTTCACCATGTACCGGATGCATTGTCGCGTATGATCGAAGATGAGTCGGAAGGCCTCTACGCGGTTACAGAAACAAATGACATGTGGTCCGATAAGAGGATTAAAGCAATAGACATGCATCCGAAACTATTTCAAAATTGGACGGTACATGAGGGGAGAATTTATTTTCATAATAAAGATCAGCTACTCGACTCAATTGCAATGGACGATTTAGACTCGTGGAGGCTAGTTCAACGGAACCAACCACAAGCGGGACACTTAGGCATACATAAGACGTATAAACGACTGACACGCGACTATTACTGGCCAGGTATATGGCAAGACACGGTACAGTACGTCAGAGAATGCGAGACGTGTCAACAAGCTAAAGTCGATCATCATAAACCGACTGGATTTATGGGCGTGCGCACTTTAGAAGGGCCATGGACGACGGTAGCCATGGATATAATAGGCCCCCCCACGGTGTAAAAATGGTGCAGTGTATGCATTAGTCCTGCAAGACCTTTTTACAAAGTGAAACAATTTTGTGCAGATACGGCGCGCCAGAGGTGATAGTAACCGATAACGGTACGGAATTTGTAAACAAAATACTAATACAAGAAACGGAAGAGTATAAAATCTTGCATACAACAGTACCGCCGTATCACGCACAGGCGAATCCTGTTGAAACAAATTATAATAGCTTACCTTGATAGCGATCATGGCTTTGTTGCGTTTCGATACGCGATAAATACGGTAGAGAAAGCCTCGACAAAAACGTCACCAGCGTTTTAAAATTTTGGGAGGGAATTGAAACTAGCCAATATCACCGAGAGAGACGAAAATATAGTGTTCCGGTTGAAAAAATGTCCGTCAAACAATGGAAAAATCGCGTATCGAGATTGCATACCCTGCGCGATCTCGTATCAAAATTTTAATTCGAAGCGTCCGAAAAACCTAATGCTACGAGACGGGAGGTCAAATTTAATATTGGCGTCTTAGTTTGGAAACGAAAGAAATACTTACGTCTACAGTAAATTTTGTAGCAGCAAAATTAGCCATGAAATTTGACGGCCCGTTCCGTATTTGTAAATTACGTTCACCTGTAGTCGTGGAGCTCGAGACGCTGGATGGGAAAGAGGTCGGCAAAGCTCACACCAAGGATCTGAAGCTCAAGGTATGTAAAAAAATCACTTATCTACCCTCCCATAGATGAGCCAGTACCGAGCGACAGCAGCCATGAGACCGCGGGGATGGTCCGTGTCGACCAACCTGCAGACCAGCCTGCACCTCGCCCGAGCGAATGGCCTAGAAGCAGAAGACCTCCAACGAGGCCGACCCAGGAGATCCCACTCGGTGGCAGCCCGGTTAGAGGCCAGCCTACAGCCCGGACGAATACGGTTACCGCTTACCTTACCCCCCGACCCAGTAGCGACCCAAGTGGCCCAAATACGCGTGCTGGAGCCAAAAGAAGAAGAGAGCAGGCGGAGAGAGGCGAGCGAGTCCAGAGCCCGAATAGTCAAGGCGAATGAGGCGTTATGGTCCTCGTGGCCGTGGAAGAAGGCGGAGACACTCGCATCATCCGGGGCAGAAAGCCGGGGGCGGCCACAACCATCACCTCCACCACCCCCGTCAATGAATACCACAAGGTCCCGGTCACCGAGTTCCACGACGCCCAGTCGGTACAAGCCGGTTCGGAACTGGGCCGAGTGGCCGGTGGAACACCGCATGGAGTACATACGTGTCCTCGCCGGCCGCCAAACCCAACCGATAGAGCCCCCGAAGGGACTCCGATCACGGACCCCCTTCTCACGGATTCCGGAATCTGCCCGACGATCCCACTTCCAACGTCGTGTGGGTGACGTGAAGTGGTAAGAGGATAGAATCGCCGGGTGTTGAAATTGCGGCAAAGAACATCCGCTCCGCGATTGCTCGGAACCCGTGGGAAATAGGCGGTTTTGCTTCGGGTGTGAGCGACTAGACGTCACCAAGAAATACTGCCCGGCCTGCAAGGAGCTGTGGGGGCAGGGAATTCGGGAGTACCTCAAGGAGAGCCTGAACTTGATGTAGGCGAATAAAGAAACCTGCACAATCGTAATTCGAGTATCGTTTATTAAATAACCTGAGAGGCTCATCTAACCCCATTTCCTTCCCGCCTTCTAATGAATATCAATACAATACCATATGTCTTATAATATGATGTCACTTCTTACATCAGCCTTGTAAGAATTTGATTCTAAACATTGAATCTAAGAATATAACGTATAGCAGGCATGGAGCAGCTCAAACTGTCAGCTCGTCACGGCGTTCCGGACTTGGCCCGGCTGCTGGGTGAGAGACGAGTGGGAGGGTTCCTTTAAAGTTGGATTTCTCAATGTGAATTCTCTCAGATCTCGCATTGAGAAGTTTCGCCTGCTCTTGAACGACAATGATTTACATTCGAGTTCCATTGAAATAACAGTATTTAATAAACATAAAAATTAAACAAATGTAAGTTCTGAAATCAATATCGAGAAAGTCAAGTATTCATTATTTTTTATAGAAGATTACAAACGTAAATTATTGTCAAAACAGATTTAAGCAAAATGTATTTCTATAATAATGATTACTTGACTTTTTAGGTATTGATTTCACAACTTTCTTTTGTTCAATTTGTTTGTATATCCAAACTATTATTCCGATGGGAAAACAATCCCACATGAATATTGGCCACGAAAAGAATCTCACCTAGAAAAGGCTACGAAAACTATTCTCCATCAGCATTCGCCACGAAAAGAATCCCGTCTACAAAAGTGCTACGAAAACTATCCAGTATCAATATTAGGCACGAAAAGAATTACAAAGAAAAGCGCCACGAAAAAACTGAATACGGAAAAATACCACGAAAAGAATGTCAACAAAGGAAAACACCACGAAAACTATCTCATCGAGATTCACCTTCAATACAAAATAAAGCGATGCGGGATAGTTTTCTTCGCACTTTTATAGATTTTCTTTTCGTGGCGAATTTTGATGCGGAATAGTTATAGTGGCATTTTTGAGTGGAATAGTCTTCGTCGGCACCGGCGGTATACTCTTGTATGGTCTGTTAATTACGATATTTATACATAACTTCACTATATTCTTGTGTGTGTGTGCATGTGTGTGTGCGTGCACACAAGTATACAAGAAGCCACTTTCCGGGACATACCATATAGTCTCTTGGTTCAGAGTCCAGAGTAGTTAGTGTGACTAAAGCAATAATATCCCTATTGTAGCCGAAGCCTAAAGGACTGAATATGGTCCCCAAAACTGTCGTTTGACATGTTCCAATTTTGGAGACAGTCCTCAAAATTGCAAAAAGTCCTCAAAACTGTCATTTCACAAGTATAAATGTCCTCGCAATTGTCTTCACACAATTACAGGCGAGCGTGCGTGTGTGCGTGCGTGTATACGTACATGTGTATGGTCCTTTAATATCATATAGGCTATATTAAGGACTTACTATAGTCGAAAGTAAAAAGAAACATCTTGGTTGCCAAAAAATGTGCTTAAAATTACCACAACTCCGTGAAGAATGGGACCAAAAAATTTTTTCTTAGATCAAATTGAAAGCTTTTTACTTTACTTTTTAATAAAAATAATTTTTTCAGGTTTACATGGTTGAAAAAGATTTATTTGCGAAAAATCAAAGAAAAATTAAAAAATTTGTAGTTTTAAGGATTATTTAAAAGCATCGTTTATCACGCGGCTCTTTATCAATAGTTTTCCTTTAAAGGTGATCTCTTTATCTGTAAAATGCCGTTTGGTCCATCTTTATATCTCGTGTCAACCTCAAGAAATTTGATTTTTTTACAAATACTTCGCAAATAATACATAGTGCGTCATGACATCGATCTGCGCTCACCAGCCAGCTTCGAGCTGGTAAGTTTGTAGGCTACGGCCAATTTGCATTCGCGCCCTTCTCTCTTTCTCTCTCTCGTGCTCACACAAAGCGTTTGACTATCGAAACAAATACGGAATCTAACATTGAAACTATATCGAAACGTCTCTACTCGTGAGTTCCGTCCTTGAATTCGCGTCCCTTTTGAAGCTCTACCGAAACAAGTGTTTTGTCGCATTGCCTCTTTTCTCGAAACGTAGGTTGTGTATAGTTGGTAAGTGCTCGGAACGATTTTTGCCCTTAACTAATCCACTTCCTTACGTATTATACTAATTAAAATATATTTGCATAATATATATACCTACTTGATATAAGAACACTTGAATAATTTTTGGAAGAATCTACAATAACGATGCTGCCCAGGTTTCCCTGCGAAGTATACCGTTATAACCGATACTCACGTCCACTCTCTCTCTCTCACACTCTCTGTCTCAAACTCACGTGCATGTACATTCTTTAACTTTTATGCACGCCTGTCTACTCCATACCGTTGTCTCTTTCGCTCTGATTCTCTGATACTTTCGCGAATATATATATATATATATATATATACACACACACACACACTCTCTTTTTCATATTTGCGCACGTGTCTGCTTTACGCGATTGTGTTTCTTACTCTCATGCGTGTCCGCCAGTCTTCACATGCCGGCAACCGCGCTTTATGATCTCGCGCCTATCTGTCGTTTGCCCTGAGGCCGCATATCCTGAGGCATCACAGTCGTCGTTCGCGCCAATGGTGTATTTATTCATGTATAGTGTTCGAGTGTCGGTGTGTGTGTTTGAGTGTCTACTGTACCCGGGTTCGTTGATCAGCTCTGCCACTGTTGCTGCAGCTAACATGGCTGTATTAAAACCTCGTAAGCACGCCCGACGTCGGCTTCGCCTTACATTTGATATAGCGAGTCAGCATCATGCGCGTTAATGTGGAGCTCATTACTCTCCACCTGTGACTTATCGATACGCCCGCTGCCGCTTTGCCAGGTCGTTTTCGTTGTCACCGGATGACAAAAGTAAAAATCACCAACAACCCAGGATATTCGAGCCTAAAAATTTCTTCGAATTATTTACAAATAGCGTTAAAAATTATTCTAATTTAAAATGTATTTTATTATAAATAAATTTAAATTTAGTTTCTTTTCTGATTGCACATTTTCTTAAACTTATGCAAAAATCCAAATTGAAATGTAATAAAAGAAATCAATAAATTATTTTGAGGAAGCTTCGTGCCAATATAATGGCAGCGGTTTTTCAACAATGTTTAAGGTGTCATAATCTATAAAAATGAAAAGCAGAACAACAAATAATTGATAAGTTATTTTAATAATACCAAACTGATAAAACATTGATGAGTCAGTAGAAAAAAATCGTGACAAAACAAGTTGAAAAAAACATAATTATGTATAATAAATTTCAGGTAGAATATGTTATGGAATTTGAACCAGGATTGAAAACGTTTAGAAATCAATTACTTGAGTTGAAAACCGCCCAATCGAGGGTTTTCTTAATGTATGCAACGTAAGTATAAACCTTTCATTGTAGATAATACCAAAGTATCAAAGTAACAATCTAAATAAGTCTACTTACGTTTAAAAAGTAACTTATAATTTAAATCTCCTATACTTCTATTTATCAAATAATTCTCTGTTAGTAACAAATTTGGCTGATCGTAAAAGATAAAGAATACTGCAATCAAAAAGATAGCAAAGATTGGAAAAAACAGAACGTGCCAAAAAATCTTTGACCTCTTCAAAAATCTACACGAGATTATTGACAGGCCAAATGGTATCGTGAATAATAATAGAAGCACTCTCATACAGGGTATACAATCTGCATGTCAACAATACCCTCGTGAAGATTTTAGAAGCGATCAAAGATTTTCGACTTAGTTTGGTGTTACATCAATCTTTTTGACACTCCGGGCGAGAAATTTGGTTTGACATGCCTGTTTAGCGGGCGCGAAATAGTATATTCGCGCCCGCTAAACAGGCATACGAAACAAAATTTCTTGCCCGATGTGTCAAAAAATAGTACTACTCTTAGTACGCAAAACTGTGCACTAATAGTTGAAATTAAAAATGATTAAACATTATGATCCTGCTATTAGAACCATGACGTATTTCTACTACAGCAGCTAAATGCGCTAAATTTGAGTTCATCACACTAGCCGACCGCCTTACTTCCGAACTGTAATCGTGATGTATTAATATGAATAATTTCGTGTTACTCCACTGAACTTGAAAATACTCCTATAAACTTTATATTCATTTAGGCTACTTAAACGATGAGCCTAGCCATCGCTGTACAAATCAGCTTAGAGCTTAGAATAAACTGGTGATACTTCCATTCTTTTTCGCTGCAACTCTCTCTGGGAGCCAACAATTTATTTTATAGATTCTCTTAAAGCAAGACTCCAAAATATATCGTATTCACATAGGGCGGCTATCATAGCGAAATTGTATTAATTTTACTTTATCTTATATAGACGTTTTCGTCGATTGAAACTATGATACATACTACAATCTATGTTTTTGTTTTCAATAACTTTTATGTATTCCGTACAATAAATATTGTAAATTCAGTGGTCATACCCCTCTTACCCCTATTTTTCTATTTTTCCCTTCTACCAAACATTTCCTCTATTCTTTCTTATAATCGAGATATCTCCCTTATTTCCACTATTTCTAACAATTTTAATAATTGGATAACAACTTGGAATTAAGTTGCGTAAGCGTATCCCATACTCTTAGTTTTAGTCTATGTGTACTACGTTTATTACATTTATGGCTTTAAGAATCTCGATTTTGAAGCGCCCTCGTGTGTGAAACGTATTATGACTGTTTCCACATCCATTGCTCTTGCGCGCTCGCATCTTCTGGAAACAAATTTGGTGTTTCCGATGCTGCTTCTACTGCGGCTGCTACTACAAGGAGGAGACCTACTACTCAGGGGCAACA
>JAYJLV010106675.1:0-11605 GCA_036873485.1 Torymus texanus | reverse complement strand
TATGTCACGCAAGGCCATCAACGCAGACGATAATCGTTCAATAGACTTATATATATATATATATATATATATATATATATATATATATCCATTATTATAACGTGTGTATATATATATATAGTATACCTTCTAAACGCTCATACCTTCCACCCTAAAAGGCGTTACAAATTTTCGCCGCAAGGATTATTATTATCCCAGAACGACGGAAAAGTCTCTCGCGGCCATCGGCAACGTTAACCCAATTACCCACGCACGCAAGCTGTAGAAGTCGTAATCGTCAATTTCAAAGTTCGCCATATTCGCGAATCGACTCTAACGCACCGTACGATCGCTTCACGAATATCCTCTTCCTCTCACTTCTTCCTCTTTCTCTTCCATACCATTCGTATGACGAGGTATATGCGCGCGCCTAGGAGGCAAAAACTATGCTAGCCCCCGACAATTTCCGTGCGAGTTTCGCGAGCTGCAAGCGTGTGCCACCCCACGCGATTATTACTTTCCCGCAGACATAGTTTGCGAACGAGTTGCTCCCCTTCCGCTCACGATGAGAGTGGCGTATATTTGTATGCATGTGTGTGTGTGTGTGTATATATGTGCGTATATATGTGCAAAAGTCGCGAGAGACAAATGAATCGCGCGGAACAATCGGCGAAACACCCGGGAGCCGCAGTGAGGGAAACGAAAAAGCGCGGGATGGGGAGAGGGTGAGAGTTGCGGAGCTAACGAAAAAGTGGAAGTGGCACGTTATGAGCAGCGACTTTTGTATATATATATAGCTGAATTTTCTGGCTACGCGTGTGGGACGCCAGGGCGCCGGTTGGATTTCCTATATGTTGTGGCGCGAAACTTTTCGGTCTTTGTTGGGAAAAATTAAGTCTTTAACGGTATGGAGGTTTTGGAAAATATACATGCTTGAATGGCTGTTATTGGATATGGAATTTTGGTTATTTTATATGGAAAATAGAATAAGGTTTTAGGCATTTCCTAAGGGAATTTTCTAAGATTAATCGTTACGATCTCTGCACATCTCTATACACTTTTCAAGTGAACACTTTTTTATATGAATATAAATATACGTGCAACACTAATTATTTTTGTACAATTAAGTCTCGAAGTAATAAGTTTGACGATCAAATAGTTGAATAAATATACGTTGTAAAACGATGCAAAAATTGAAATATATAATTACATTCAGTCTGTAAAAGACTTGAAATGCACATCTCGCTGCGACTTAAGATTTTACCGAAACAATTTAACCCTTATTGCCGACTCATATATTATATATGTGTGAACTAGATTCTCGCGGCAACACGAATCAGTCTGCTTTCCACTGCGATTGGCAAATAAAACGCGCAGAAAAACTCATTTCCTCTTATATGTGCAAACACATATACACACTGCATATATACGCACTCTTCGCAATTAAGTCACACGCGAGCCATCCGGCAATTAGCCGTCCGCGCGTTCGATCCCTATACACACGTCGGTAGAGAAAAAAAAAACCAGTCCAGAAAAATTGTACTCTCGCGCGAACGCATTCTCTCTCTCTTACTCACTTATTCTCCTCATACTGACAAAAACGCCTCTCTTGCCTTAAACACTGCGTACGTGGGGTATTTTTCAATACGAGCGGCTGGCATTATTTGCATTCCGCATATTCAAAAAGTTTTTAATACGCGTATACATATATACATATATATATATACATGTACGCACGTGTGTGTGTATGCAACGTCGTCACGACCTCCGCTCTACGTTCACAGAGAAGAGCGAGAGAAAGAGAACGAGAGAAGAGAGATAGAACGACATGGAAAACGAGAAAAGGAAGATAAAAGAGGGAAAGGCGCGGCGACAATGAGCGCGCGAGCAGCCGACAAAGGAATATCCGTGCGCACACGGCCGAGTTAATGAGCCGCGTCGCGCGCGCGCGTGCGCGTGGAAAGACGTTGAATATGCAACTTTGCGCGCTCGTTCTGCAACTCGCCAACCCGTGCTATACTCTTTATATACCTTTTTTCTCATCTGCAGTACTCTCGCGCCTTTTTATCCTCTCTCCCCCTCTTTCTACTGTGCGAATATCTAGAGAAAGAGAGCGGTAGAGATAGAGATCGAACACGAAAGCGAGTGATATGCGCGAGCGAGAAGGGAATTTTTCTCGGAGATTCTCGTTTTTTTTTTTTTTGTTGTTGCTTTCCCGACTTTTATCGAGTGGAAATACGCGTGTTATTGGTTATTAACATACGTGGCAATTTCGAGAGCGAAGAGATTTCGCATCGTGACGGTTTTCATTATTTTTATGGGTACTTGAACGGACGCGTGTATGTATATGTGTGTATGCGCGTTACTGCTGTTGTTGATGTGTATATTTTTCGCAGTGAAATTATTTATGACGACCGATTGTTACTGTCATGAATGAATTGACGGATATACATACCTATGTACTGGAATCGTAAAAATGAATCGGCCACTTTTCTTGCAAAATATTTTTTGTCGCATATACGTTTCATTAACTTCACCGGAATGTCATGTATTATCAAGATAAAAATATTGTAAATTAAATTAATTATATTCCTTGTAGATTTTTATTATGTATGGTTCAAGATAAAAAATCTTTTACGAAATAACCAGAATCCTAGTAAATGGGTAAGAAATTGGCCAGTTAATCGTCTGCGATAAAACGTTTTGTCTCCTATTATTTACACATTTAATAAATTGGGACTAGAATGACATAACCTCAATTTTTTTTTAATTTTTCTCGCAAATTTGGCATTAAATTGGAAGATATCCAACTTCAACTGATAGCTTACTAACAAGGAGAGTGCACACCCTCCGGGAAACGGATTTTAATGAAACTTTAGGGAAATGTTCTCTATTAAAAATAAAAATACCCGCGTTTCAGAGTTTTTGCCAATGGACCCTTTTTCTTGAGATATCGATAATTTAATCTCAAATATTCTCTATTCGGTTAAAAAATGATGTCTCTTTTATTGAGTGTCACATTCCAAATATTTATGATACGAAAACGACAAAAGTAGATTATAAAAGAAGACAGTAAAAGCTAAAATTTAAGTACTGATTCGTTAAAAAATATTAGTTTTTCAGGAAGTTACGAGCAATCCAAGGTACGGTAAAAAAAGGTTTCAAAATTCGATCTACTTAATCGCTGAAAATGAAGATAAATTTTTAACAGTATCTTACAGTATCTTGGATTGCTCGTAACTTACTGAAAAATTAATATTTTTTAACGAATCAGTGCTTAAATTTTAGATTTTACTGTCTTCTTTTATAATCTACTTTGGTCGTTTTCGTATCATAAATATTTGCAATGTGACACGAAGGCTAAAAAAGCATTTACTATAGCCCTTTCATAAATATTTCGAAAAATGTCTTTATTGTCATTATTTCTGTCTCTCTCACTCTTCTACATTATAACAAGACTTTTACTGGTCATTTATTCACTAAAATAACTGACCAACTCTAAAACCTCTTAAATAGATAAGAATTCGCTTGTGCAAATCATCGATAAACTCATTCTATTTTTCAATCTATTAAATGTTCGAATATTAGGAGAAAAAGCGTTTCATCGGGGGCCAAAAAATAGATAAACGGAATGATCATTTTATGACCAGTCCCTAATTTAAATAACCATTTAATAGGTAGAAAATATTTCGGATTTCCATCAGGGAATATGAAGTTTTCAATGAAAAAAGTGGTTATAGTCAAATTTGGAAGTTGTCTCCCTGGTAGAAATGTCTTTATCGGAAATAGACAGGAAAATAATAAATAGCTAGTAAAAATAGCTAATTTCTGGGTAGTGATGAAACGATTTTTCCGATCATATTCTCTATTTAATAAAGATAAGGTAACCTCAAAATGTTTTTACTAAATTTTCTATGTATCTGATCATGTATTTAAAACCAAGTATTAAAAAAAGATAGCTAACCAAAACGTAAAAACAAATTATTGGTATTGAATTCGTTTCTCGTGCGATTTCAGGGAATACAAACGAAAACAATAATTTTTCCGTGTGATTCTGTCTCTCGCACTCCTCGCCATAATAGCAATTCCCTTATTAGACATTTTCTACCTAAAAAAACTGGCCAACTTTTATATCTTTTAAATACTTATAAATAAGCTAATGTAAATTTGTGAAAAAATTATTCTATTATTATGTCTATTAAATGGTGAATATGACCGGATAAATCGTTTCAGCAATAGATAGAAATGACCAAGAAAAGTATCTAATTTTTGGCGATTATTGGTGAAACGAGCTATTTATTAGGCAATTAATGGAATCGATCTCTACTAGGGCCGGAGTGTAGTAACTACGTTCTCTGAAAACAGTGGTGTTCAATTTCATCAATATTGCAAAAATTATGATGATAATAAAATATTATTTATAATGTAATATTAACTGTATTTTTATAATAAATGATAGTACCGTGTTATATAATATTTGAGCTATAAAAATATGTGATATTATTTAAGATAGCACCAGAGGAGATATTTTCATAGATATACAATATGATAATTTAATCACACTCATACAGAAAAGATTTTATTTATTATTATTCATAGTAAATAATTAGAATCATTTTTACAATAATATTTTGTTATAAATTTTTTTAAATACACTTCTTTAAACTTTCTAGTAAACATAAAATATTTAGTGGGTTTGTTAATATCGTCATATAAATTCACGAAACTTTTTCACGATTTCTTAATTAAACGCACTCTAGCCTTCGCACAGGACGCAACAACTTAGCCGCCGCCATCACAGCGCCAAAATAAGTTTCTCTCTATACTCTCAACGAAACAAAAACACGAGCATCGCACAACCCTTTTCCCGCTGCCAGAAAATGATAAAGCACACGCGGATGAGAGAAAGATATCGGGGGGGAACGAACGAACGAACGAACGAGACGAAGTTTGGGGCTCGATTGCCGTCGCGCACTCGCCCCTGGGCAAGATGCAACCGAGTCTACTTCTCTGTCGAAGATTGATCGATGGGGATTCGTTTAATCCTCTGTGCGCGCTGCCGCGTAAGTATATATCCCGCGAAATTCACTCCCTTCTTCTTCTTCTTCTTCTACTTCTTCCTGGCTCTCTCATCTTTCTCTTACTCACTCGATTTTTCTCTCTCCTCGTGCCACGTTAATTTCTTTTCCACGTCAATCTAATTGATTCCCGCTCGTTTCCCCGACGCGGCACGCGACCGCGCGATCGAGGAAAAATATATAGTTTTAAATAGTTTTCTCCGAGTTTGAGATGGATCATGTCGTTGCACCGGATGGATGGCTAATTAATTTTTTGCAACTATTTTATCCAATGGGAATTCAATCGTGATGAGAAATTCAATAAAACATGATGCTTCGTTGTGCTAAAATGAATTTCAATCTAGATAAATAAGTTTGAACAATGTCGAACTATCAGGATATAATTTTATTGTGATTTTCTAATATAGCCCGATGGATTGATTGTTTAAAATCTTACTTAAATAGTTTAAAATCCTCTTGAGATAAATTTGTGTGCATAAAATACCATGACAGTTCGGTAAACCGGAAACACTTGAAGCGGTTGAAAAAAATTACCGCCTTAATCATTTCAGGTTAACCAAACTGTCAAAGTAATTTTTACAAAAAAATTTTCTTCGTGTAATTAAAGATACTTACACTTTGTAGTACTGGTTTGATTACAATCAAGTCCGAAAGTGCAAGGTGTTTTCGAAATTTTTTACCGTGCGAGGTGCACACTATTGAAATCCTCTGAAATATTGTATCGATTAGCAGATTTAAAACTATTCTGAAAGGGCATCTGTTTGATTTCGACTAGCCACTCGCAAAATGAACGATTTCTACATCTTAACATATTCATGTATCGACCCATTTACATGGTATTTATTTAAATGAGTGTATTTTTCAATGCGAGTAGTGATTGAGAGTCTAAGATTAGTATTTTAGTTTTTTATTTTAAGTTTGGTTTTATAAGACCGACTACATAAGCAATATTTTGTAAGTTATTAATGAAATAGTTATTTTTTTGTTTTTCAGCCAACCAAACTTCTAGTCTTTATATGGGATATCAATAATTTTTTATTTTTACTTACTTAACAGTAGAGTGCACTATCTTCGGGTCCTGGATTTGGCTCCAACTTTGGGATAAGTTTTTGGGTATAGAAATATAATAAAAGCTGCAATATTAGACCCTAACGCTCAGAAAACTATAGTTCTCGACATTTTTAGGTTTATTTCGAAGTTAGAAAAGTTTCAAATAAATCATCGATAGTGCACTAAAATTGATTCTTTGATTGCCTGAATATTTGAATGCACTATCGATGATTTATTTGAAACTTTTCTAACTTTGGAAGAAATCAACATTTTGTAATCCTTAAAAAAAGCAAATGAAAGGTCATCTTGTCTAGTTTTATTTTCTATATTTAAATGAGATTTAAAACTTTCCTAAGTTAGATGGCTACCGTTCTAAAAAGAGGCTTTTTTCAAGACTTTTTTAAAATAAACCTAAAAATGTCGAGAACTTTAGCTTTTTTTGAGCATTAGGATCTAATTTTGCAGCTTTCATTATATTTCTACACCCAAAAACTTATCCCAAAGTTTGAGCCAAATCCAGAACCCGAAGGTAGTGCACTCTCCTGGTTAGTATTATTAGTTTTTAAAAGTAAGCCTGTATCATGAATTAGCTTTATTGAATAAATAAAGTAAAATTATAATACAAATACAAAGTATAATTATAATTCATAATTTTACACTATAACGCCGCAACATATACATTAATAAGTACTAAAATTGCTTTTTTTTTGTTTTACAAGTTTTTTTGCAAGATGATCCTATTTTCATTTATAGAAAAATCATCGCGATAAATCTGGAATTGACCATAACACCTTTATCCGTATTTTGGTTGGTCAATTTTGTAAAAAAAAATGTTTCTTTCTTCACGTTATCAATTTGTTGAGATTAAAGTAAAATTCACTATACTACCCAATAAATTGAACAAAAAAAAAATCGTATTATACCTATAAAATCACTACAAAAATAATTCCAAATCACATGAAAATATTTTTTTTCGCTAAAAATCAATGCCAGTCTTACTCTAACCTTCTACCCGTTTTGTGCGTGAGAGCCTTCGCATCAGGCCATAGGACGCGTCGCGTCGTGCGAAAATTATCAATAATGAGCGCACGCAGTCGTCGTCGTCGTCGTCGTTGCTGCATACCTTTGCCCTGTATATCCCTCCATTGTCAGCGCTGAGGCGCGACAATTGCAGATCGATTCTGCTCGCTCGCAACGCGACACTTTGAAAAATGCTTCTCTCGTGCGGAGTGCGTGAGCGTATGCATGGGATGTGTATATATACCACTGCGTATATATATGTATACATGTATATATATATACACACACACACACACACACACACACAGACAAACCGGAACGAGAACAGAAGAATGGAGGTGTCTAGACGGCCGGCAGCACTGTGGCTGCTTAGCCGTGGAAATGAAAAAATAAAAAGGAGTCGGTGGTGGTGAGAGACAGTATAGAGTAGATGATTTGCGTTGTCCGCGCGTGTTGTGCAAAAAAAAAGTAGGGCAAATTGCATAATGCCGATACGTTGGGGCGAGTGGCTATTGAAGCGGGGTAAACAAAAGTGCTGCGAACGATTTAAATTCGTTTTTCAATGGCTTTTCTACGCCCCAGCACAAAGCGCCGGCTTTTTGTTTGATAGCTTAGCGGTGTTACTCTGGGAATGGAGGAATTTTTAAATATAATATACATATATAATGTGAGTGAAGCTGTGACCAAATTAATTAGATATAAATTATTAATATTTCAATATTAGTCGCTTTTAATAATCTATGTTATTATATAGAATACAATTTTACGCTATAACAATATTTAAATAATTCCTCGTTCTATTTCTATATTCAAAACAATTTATCACTATTGCATCTATTTACTTTTAATAATTAGTAGTATATAGCTTCAATTTAGAGTAGAGTGGCTCATCTAGCCATATATATATACCACATAGTTGAAATTTCTACTCAGCATAAATCCCATTACTCGGCCTGAGCTTAGATAGTAATGAGTATCGTGTATGTATATATATATATATATACACACACACACACACACACACAGTACAAGTATATATCATGCAGTTCTTGTAAATTAGAAACACAATAATTACCTCCCGGTATAATAGAGCTCTGATCATCACCATTAAAAATGCAATAATTACGGTTCCTTTCAATTTACCTTTTGGTATAAATTTCATGCACTACCGTGCCATCCAACACTAAACCGCTACATTTCAATGAATTCAAATGTAATTATGTTATTACTACGAAATCCAGCGACTAACCCAGCGGTACACGCTTACACTTTGGCCCATCTGCGCTCTCAAAAATACACCCCCGGTTGTAAAGCCAAAAACCACACCTGATTACCTTACGCAACGTGTATATAGTAATATACCCCAAGCAATCCCATTATCCCACCTCAGCGTGTGTATTCCATAAAGAACTTTCTCTCTCTCTCTCTCTCTGCTACATGGACTCACTACTCCTTGGCAAACGGCACGAATTTCCCTCTCCCCCAGGACTGTCTCTCTCTCTCTCTCTCTCTGTCTTTCTCCCGTGGGAGTAACAGGACGGGAGAGCGACACACGTCAGCGCGCGCGTGATCGAGCGGCGGCGGCAGGTGCCTTGATTGCCATATAATTGAGGCTTCTCCCTTCTTCCCTTCCTCTCTCTCTCTCTCTCTCTCTTCCCCTGTACATATATCCGCTATATAGCTTCACGTCTTATCTCCCTCCATCTCGCGAGTGTCTTTTGCGTCTCCCACAGCGGCTGCGTCGTTGGTACACGCCCACACGCGAGTGTATATATATATCGAGCTGCCACCATCACCCATCCCTCGCCGATACGGAGCTCAGTCGATATAGGATATTTCAATGATACGGGGAAGAGAAGGAGAGAGGGGTTTTATTCGGGAGGGTTGGTGCGGAGGTGATGTATTGAGAGGTATATAGATGACATCTGCGCGTGGTGCGATATTGAGGAAGTGAAATATTAAGGATTTTGGCTTTTGTTTTTTTTTCCTCAGGAGAGAAAGAGATATAATATGTAGTAGTTGGTAATCAGGAATCTTTTGGAATTAAAATTGGATTTGGGAATGTAGTTGGGAATTCGAGAAAGAAAATTTGGGAAAATGGTTATGTAATGATAAAGAGTTATAATTTGTTTTAGAGTACTTTTGATAATCGAATAATAACTTTACTAGATTATTGAAAATTTGTCCTATTTTCTAAGATAACAATTATTGCATGATATTGAATTTATTACAGTCATAGAAAATTTAATGTATAATAGATTACAATTATAACACGTTATACACAGTTACGGGTTTATTAATAATAGATACATGTAGTCGTACATGAATAATAATATAAAATTTCATTAAAAATGGTTTCACTGTATAATTTGTAACCATTACATGCGTCGCATACACAATTAATGTTATTTTAATCTATGAATAATACATCATTAATAAACAACACAAACCGTACCATAAAGTTTATATTTTAATAACTGCAAAACGACATTCGGCTAATATATTAACTTGCCGATCGGCCATATCTAAATAGATTTGTACTAGCCGCTAGTGCGCCAAATAGCATAACCAGCCGCACCCCTCGTACCCTCCCACATAATAAATAATCCATCAACAATTAACCCGGCATAATGCCCATTTTAGTGTCGACTAATGTGCGCGTATGCGCGCCGGCGTTACCAAATGCAAACTATATTCATTATCGCTTTCCGAACGAATTGGTAATCTGCTTTAAGCCGCGGGCTGTGCGCTTAAGCTTGCGCTCTCTCTCTCTCTCACTCTCCCACCCTCGGACTTTAAATAATTTCTCGCGGCTATGCGTGCACATATGCGTTATATCAAGGCCCGAAATTTCCGAAATCTCCCTCGTACGCGCGCACGCGCAAGTCTACATGCATAATCGAAATCGCTTTGAACTTGGCCCCACGTCGATTCTATCGCGTGAACCAATGTTTCGCTTTTGCTGGGGCTACTACTACTACTACTACTATTGCTACTGCTACTTCGGTTTTTGACTCGAGGTTTATTGTACGGGGATTGTGGGTGGACGTGTTTGTGAAATATGAAGGCGCGCGCGCGCGTCCGTTGAACAACGAAATAGCGAACGACGAGGTGGTATAGCTAATATCTGCTGGGGTTATACGAGGTGAGCTGTATTTCAAAATGGACTGAGGAAAAATTTACCTATTCTGGATGCTGTATAGTGGCGAGGTGAGTACGTGGATTGTTTCATGTCGAATTTTCGCATAGGAGATTTTATGGTTGAGAACAAGTTTTTCGATGATTGGAGGGAATTCTCGTGATGGAAGTGATTGGAAGTAGCGGAAGAAATGGTGAGCAAAACTGTGATATTAGATGTATAAAGGGTAAATGTAGGAGAGATTCACCCAGTGGCGGTACTCGTGTACCATTTTTAGCAATAATTGTTATGGGTTAAATTAAAATATAAAAATGGTAATGTTGCTTCGAAGGCACTCCATCACGGAAAAAGTAAAACATTTAAATCAACCGTATTAGTGAAGTAATAATTCCATTTTTTGGAAAATGGAAATTTTACTCTTAAAAAAAATGGAGATTCTACATTTTAAAATGGAAATTCTACCGATATTTTTGAAAGTAAAACGAACTTACCACTTTAGAGTCAATTTAACTGTCGGAAATGTAGAATTTACTGATTTATTTTTCTTGATAAACTGGTGGATTCCTTTTGATTAATTATTATTATAATAAAGTTACTTGAAAAAAAAAATAAAATAGCTGGTTTCTCACAATTCCCAGGAAGTATTTGCTGGATCTGGCTATTTTACTTTTTACGGAATTTTGAGTTGTAGCAATTCTTATGGTGTCAATGAAGAATTAAAAAGTGATAACGTTTTACCTTATTATTTACAGCATATATAATTGATGATGTAATTCAGATTAACAATCAATTTATCTTAACATAATTTGAGAAAAAATACTATTTATTTTAGTATTAACACTCAACATATATGTTCATATACAATGCACGGCCAGTACAGGGCACTAATGGAGTAGCAAAAATTATGTATAAAAGACATCATTTCATTTTAAATAATAGTCAGTCATTAAGAGGCTTTATGTAGACCGGAGATATGTTAATTTGTCTCTGAATGTTTAAAGAAGATTTAAGAGCTATTAGAAAAAGTATTAAATCAACTGAAAAATTAACTTTTAACACTGTAATTATTGTTAGCATACTAAATTTTCATGTAACTTTGTAAACTTCACAATTAAGTAAAGTTAAAGTAACGGGCATGAAATATGTTAAATAGAATAATATTTTACATTTAACCATATTTATCAGATACCGTCATATATCCGCCGGGTGGTAGCCGTGTTAAGCGCTGGTCATTCAGCGTAAAAAATTAAACTGCGCAAATAAAAAAAAATCTTGGAATCATGTATTTATAGGAGAACAAACAATATACTCTTTATACGGTCACTTGTGCTTCGAGTTG
>JAYJLV010106645.1:0-11606 GCA_036873485.1 Torymus texanus | reverse complement strand
CCTGGCAATCTAAACCTATAAATCAATGCATAACAAGAAATTAATACATTAGTTTGAGGAAGTTACGAGTTAATGTAGTGGCAGTGTTTTTTTTCTTCTATTTATCATGGAACTAATAAAAATGTTACATTTTTTCAAAATGATTCGAAATGCAAAGGATCTTCTGAAAATTGCGGTCGTGCCTATAATGTAAAAACAAAGTTTTTACGTAGACAGCGGGGGGCTGGCGCGTGACAGCGCGCAGGGGGCGAGGCCCCCCTAGTTAAATGTTATTTTTCCCACACATCAAGAAATTTTATTTACATTTTCAATAAGGATAAGTCTTAATATATAGCTTTATATTTTTTAGGCACATCCTATTATACATAATTAGAAAAATATTGGCATTTTTACTAATGTGAACCTCGTCTAAACTTTTTATTTAGTACAGGTATTAAAAGTATGAGTGATTTATCTATGTTCAACAATACAATTATTCACTCTACAACAATCTTTCAGAAAGCATGACCATTTTTATGAATTCTGTTTTCTAAGAGATGAATTTTCTCATCGCACAATATTCCCTTTACGCTCGACGTTGATTTTTCCAATGAGCGTACGCTGCGCAGCATTTCGCTGTTACGTAAATATTACGAGCACTTCATAATTTCAACTGTAGAAGCAGTTTCAATTCATTCGTTGCGGGTGCTGTAAAACCGTCTGGAAAAATTGAAGAAGAATGAAAAAAAAAGAAAGAGGAAGAGGGAAATCATTCTCGCCCTCGTAGAAGGGAACACGACTGCGGCAGCAGCAGCGTCGCGAAGTGTTCTCGACGAAACTTAAATCTTCCACTTAAGAGAAATGCGCGCACGAAAAACCATTCCCGCAAAGTCATCATCCGATAAGCGCGTGGCAGTTTGGGTGAAATTCGCCAAAGGAACTCATCGCGGCGGGGAAATTATACCGCGAATAAAAAGAAATATAATCCAGAGTCACTCTTCGTGCGTGCGGGAGTTGACCTACTTTTCGTTTTTTTTTTCGCATCGAGTTTCGGGCTGCGCGCGCTTGAGGAAGCTGAAATGTATGCAAAGGAAAATCTGCTGTTCCTTAGAGCTATAGCTTCAAATTATTTTAACAATACTGGGAAGAAAAATGTGTACGATAGAGATTACTATGTACTTACCCTACGAAAATGGAATTTCAATTGCGCGCGTTTTTCTCATGGCTGTTATTACAAGATGTTCTCTAAGTAGTACAATTTTATGGCTTTAAAATTCTTGTTATAATTTTTATCATTCAAGACTTTATTGACATTGTATAATACGCAATTTAAATGTGCGCCATAACATTGCAAAGTAATTTATTTTAAACTGCAATTTTATTTATTGACAAACTTTCATGAGGACGAGTAAATAATCGCGCGAGAAATGTAATTATAAAAATAAATATTTATGGTTTAACGGATCATTAATCATGTTTTTTATTTAATTTTAAAATTATATGAACAGGACCACGGCAAAGTTTATGTTCTTACAGAATGCACCATTTATCACAGGGTGTTAGTATCCCGTGCGCTAATATTCCATGATAAATTTCGAACCTAGTCGTTTATTGTTCTAATTTACTTGTCCTAACAACTATAATTTTTACCCATTCAGCGTCATGTACACACGACGCTTCTATACATTCATCCTCGTAGCCAGCAATCGTCGTTCGCGTACTCGCAAAAATTATTCCGCTTCTCGACATTTCAGCAATTTCTAAAACGAGAAGTGCAAGCACAATGCCGCTAGAAAAACAGCTTTACATAACGGCCGCTCACATCCTGTCGTCAAAGTCCGGCCTCCTGCGAGACCCGCTCCGAAAAATTCCGCTCGTGTCCTTCTGGTGAAACCGCGAGGCGGATTAACTCTGTCTCTCTCTCTCTCTCTCTCTCGCGCGGCGTTTGATTTAATTCTTGTAAAAGTGCCAGAGCTGTTGCGCCGAGCGTCGGCGGGGAGGTTCGCGCTGCTCTCCCCTCTCGCGGGAAACCCGGCGGCGTCGGCGCTTTTCCAGATGCTACGTCACTGGCGCGCGCGCGCAGCACACAGCAGCAGCAGCGGCGCGACATGGCGTTGGCCCCGCCACCGTCAGTCGGGTCTCGGCCGCCGCCGCCGTCAACGTCAATACGACGCGCGTGCGCCAGTCTCGTATATATAGTCACTCGTTCTCTCTCTCGCTCTTCGACATTCCGCGCGCGCGCGGGCGTTATACACATAATATGCGAGCTGCACGGACTGACTGTCATTGCCAGTAAAATAGACGAGAGCGCGCATGTACTCTGCTCCGGCCGTCGCCGCTGCGCGAGTGGATTTTCCAGGTGTCGTCGACGAGTCTCCCCTTCCAGCCTACGTCGCGAGCTCCGTGCACACTCGCTAACCTCTTTTCTCTCTCTCTCTCTCCCTCTTTCCTCCTCCCCTTCTCCCACTTGCCCACTCTCCGCTAATTCCGAGCACTCGGGCTGCTGCACACGCGAGGGAGAGAAAAGGCGACGGCGAGGAGGTAGCTGCTGCTGCTGCTGGGTGCACCGCGTGCGGGGGGGAGAAGAAGCCCGAGAGTGGCGAGAAAGAGGGAAAGCTCTGTCGCGAGTGTACCTGTGAGAAAAGCTACATGCGCGCTGTGTGGCATGCACGTGCGCAGGTGGGCCGCAGCAGCCCGACAATCGCCACCGCGGCACATAATAATACGGCAGCGATCGGCTGCGTGTCCAGTGCGTGCGCGACGCGTAAATAAAGCCCTCTCTCGCCCCCTCGCGTGAACTCTGACCCTGAACTCTCCTGCGCGCGCGCGAGCGCGCAGCCGAGAGAGCGCGAGAGCTGCTCCTTCGCGGCGGTGCAGTCCGCTCCGTCTGTCTGTCCGTGCCGCGGCCGTTTCTACTGCGCGACTCTCCGCCGGTCCCTCGCTCTCAGTGTTGATGTGTGTACGCGCGCGATGAGGTGGACCGTATCGAGTGCCGAAGCCGTGGAAGAGTGCAATACTACTACTCGCTGCAGTTGTCGTCGCTGTGCCGTCGCCGTCGCGGCTGCTGCTGCTGCTGCTGTTGGCGTGGGAGGCGCGGGCGGCCGATGATAGGCTGCTCGTCAAGAGCGGAGAGGAGAGGAGAGACGCCGTCGCGATAAGCGGCAACACGAGAATCTTGGTAGGTGTCGTATGCGCGACTTTTCTCACCTTGTACATATACACTGCAAATACCAGCAACCTGCTGGGGAGCCGATCGCTTTATTCGTCTAACGTTGCACTCTTTTTCTACGAGAACCATTCGAGTCTGAAACTTTCTGACAAGCGCTCGAATCTTCAACGGGGTTTATAAATATATAAATAATTACACAAACTTTACACACGCTCACACTTATACATAGGACACACACTCACTACATCGACGAACGATGAGTGTATATATATATATATACACACACACACACATACGCTTTTACCCGCTCTTTCTCTCAGTTATCTGTATACTTTAGTCCCATGCAGCCTATCTCGTTCGAAGCTTTTTCCACCTCTTTCCCTCTATTTACCATTTGGTCTCGGCTGTACAGGCTTCTTTCCTTCCCGCTTCAATTCTGTTATTTCGCGCTTTTTTCCATCGTTCTCTCGATTCTCGCAGTGCCGGGAGTGATTCGGCAGGTTTTTAAAACGTGCCCGCTCCGAATTGACTGGCACTTGCAGCGCGGCGGCGAAAGAAACGAGATTTATTCCCTCGTGCACTTCTCTTGCTACGCTTCTTGTACGGGTCGCGTGTCTCGGTTGGCGTTTTAATTCCGCGCGGAAGAACGAATATTCCATTTTGGGCGTGCACGAGTGCTAGATAGTAGGAATTTATCGATTATTTCAGTTGAGGAGGGAATAATTAGATAAATTCCTAGTAGCAAACATTGTACGAGTATGTGTATGTATATACGTCAGTATGTGTATATGAGAGGCGCGAGTGAGAGAGAGAGAGCGAATCGATATACGCGCGCCCGCTTGGACGGTGATAAAATTAAACAACCTATACTGCTATTAATAAAGAATTATTTTCTGACTTGCATGTACGTTGACACAACTTTTAAAATAAACAATATCAAGCAGTGTGTGTTTAATGTAGTAATACTGCTGCGGCGTTGTATAATTAATTGTCAACTTAATGTAGGAGATTCAAACGTCAAGCACAGGCGTGTGGGGCGCGCGCGCTCGCGAATTTATTGGCTCGATTCGTCGTAACGGCGCTGGATTCGGCGACGCGAACGGCCTCAAGTGTGCAACTTTACGGGACTTTTAAACAACGGTAATGCCGCTAAGCCCCCGGCCTGAATCGAGTAAACATTGCGCCCGCTCGCGGATTTACGGCATTATTCCTCCAGATGATGCGGTTCAAAACAAATAACGTTATTTGTGTAGGATATATACGAGCGAGAGCTGCGGGGAGAGAAAAGTCTCGGCGCGCGCGTACGTAGAAGCGTAAACACATTTCGGCCGGTAACGATGCCGCTTCTCACCTCGTACACAGTATAGCTCGCGCGGCGCAGGCTATACGTCCTCTCGCTTCTTTGATCGATACGTTATAACGCCGCGCGGATCTGTGTTTTCGTGCTGTAAATACTCGGGCGCTCTCTCGTGTCTTGTGATATACGAAAAGCGTTCGTTTCTCAGGCCGCGGGATATATAGTTCGGCGCCGAGGCCACAGCACTCGAAAATCAAAGATTCAACTTTTCGATTCCACGCGACGGGCTTTGGCTTTAAAAATACGACGACGAGGAGGGAAAATCTCTCGTTACTGTCAACTGCACTTTCCATTTAGTTTTATGCGTATATGCGCCCAGGATAAAGCGCTGAGAGAGGTAGTAGGAAAATGTTATAACTTTTTTTAAAAATAGCTATGTGACTGATAACAAAGCTAAAGTTAATATAAAGACACACTGAGTTTTTAAAATAAAAAGAAACTCTTTTTTTACATATAATAATGGAGATTAATATTGTAGATTGGAAAATTTTACTTTCAACAGAGGTACGAAAATGGGCATTTCCCTAGGTACTATGAAAACACGAGAAAAAAGTATTTTATAAAATTCAAAATATGATTTTTTTCTACTATTATTATTATTTGATAAATAAAAAATATATTTTTAAATGGGAGCATGTTTTTTTATGAAGAAAATCAATACCCATTCAGCTTTAATGACTCTCGTTAGTACGAACTTTAAAAAAGATATAATATATTGAGATGCGATATTTGAAAAATGAATTGAAAGCCTTATTTCATAAATAAAGTTGGATCGGAGAAACACGTAAAGGCCAACTAATACTTTCATTAACGAAATCGATAATCTTTTCTTTTCCACGCTTTGATAGAACTCGCAAACCACCTTACACAAATCAACAAAATGGGATGGAAACGCAAACTACCTTGGGCAGGTATGAAAATATAGCTCGACGTGCGTGTATTATAGCGGTATATACATTAAAATTCGGCATTACGAAAAATACGTCGCCCTCGTTCTCGCTCGCGTGATAAACAAACAATGCGTACATCTACTTCATAACAGTGCTCGCGCACGAGCGAAAGCCCCTCTTACGCGTATACGCTTGCGCGGGTAATTTTTCGCTGTGTCAGTGTGCGATGGCAGCGATGTTTTCACGTCCCCTCTCTTCTTCTGCCTCTTAGTATGCCTACCGTGCAAAATATGTATACGCGTATAGGAGGGAGAGCTCATTGTCAGCGCGCATTGAAAACGAGGCTCGAGGAAACTAAGGCAGCTCGGTATTATCGACAAAAGTATCCTTGTGTACGTGCACGTGTGCGGCTTCTCCTGTCGATGATATATGTGACGCTATACTTGTTTCTCGATTAAGTTCGGACGCTATTTCTCACTGTCACGGCTAAAGGTTAATGATCCTGCTGGTGCTGCCGTCGGCGTGTGTTTTAAGGGTTGCCTCGGTTGCTGTTGGGTCACATTTATTCAGTATCAATCAATTGTGCAGAAGTCGAAAAAAACAGATTTTTTTTGGACTTCGTATGCATACAAGGCCGTTAAATCGAGTAGTGGTAGAACTCACAATTCATATTTCCAAAATTTGCAAAATTTAAACGAATGCGAAATAAGTATATTTTCTTCAGTGTATGTTTACGTACATTTTCATATTTTTAGTTGTTTAATCATTATTACGCTGATATGTAGTTAGTATGTAAATGAATTTAAGTAAACATGATTACGTATAAATATGTAGAAACCTTTTTACTACTCACCTCACATCATTTATTAACTGTAATTTTTTTCTACTCAGAAATATTAAAACCTTTTTATATTACCGAACGAACTCATCACACTTATCAATATAAAAACGCATATTTTATAATGGATTCTTGAAAATATCAACTAAATTAAAACATATTCATGAATGACAAGAAAATATTTCATTAAGTCGTTTTATGAATTTCGTTTGTATTGTCCGAAAGGAATTATTTTTAATTAATGAGCATTACTGAGCTTAGATAAAAACTGTAAAGATACATACATTATGAATAATGAAAGTTGTTAACGATTATCGACTTAAAATGTATAATCTTTCTCATTAAGATATTCATACTAAGCGTAAAAGAGCATAACATAAATAAGAAGAACTTTCGTAACTGATGGGAACACTGAAAACAGCAGTTTATATTCACTTTATATGGAAATTGCATCTGTTATGTAGAAAATAGTCGGATCCGTTCAGACATGAACTTTATACATAGATACAATTGCTGTGTGAATGTTTTCGAAACTTTATGGTTAGTAAACGACGGTTAATTTCTTTTAATTTGCTCGTAAATCGCTATCTTTTAAATTGCAAGCTTTAATAGGATAAAAAGATAAACGTTTCAGAAAGACTTGCAATCGCGTCTTTCTGTTAAAAAAAGTTTATATTCAAACCGTTTCTTCACATCTTAAATAATAACCCGCGGATGAGCGTCTGCTGTGTCACGGTCAGCTTTTCGTAATATTCACGCGAACACCTTCAGTCAAGGCTGCGTATTTTTACTCCGATTTTCAGGCGATAACTCAAAAAAGGCCTTTTGCAAATTAAGTACGTACGCATAGGAGACCGCGCGAGCGCGGAATCGCATTTATGTATTATTTATAATGTCCCAAGTAAAATTTCGAGACCGCGATAAATCAAAACGTCAACGCGCTTGGTACGCTATCAGCAGTTGTCGTCGTCGTCGACTGCACTTATGTTACGCCAGCCGCGCGCGAAAGAAAGCCTGCAACGACGAGGGGAAAAGAGAAGGACCTAAGCGACATGCTCCTATTTGCTCGCAACCTTCGTTAGTGCGCCCAGGGAGAGAGAGAGAGAGAGAGAGAGAGAGAGAGAGAGAGAGAGAGAGAGAGAGAGAGAGAGAGAGAGAGAGAGAGAGAGACCAAGGGAGAGAAGAAAGCGACGTGGAGATGAGTCTGATTGCACGACGAAAAAGTTGATTTACTTTTTTTCTGGGGGAAGAAACTCGTTATTTCGGACAACTGCTTGTTTACCGGGGGAGAAATGAAGAGTTTTGCCTTCGACGATGATTATTTTTAACAGATTTAGCAGCTGTCGGGAAGGAAAATTGGTGGAGCGATTGTCTTGTTTCGTCTATTTTTGCGGCTGACAAGCAGAGAGATGTGCGCCAGAGATATAAAGTACACGTTCGACAAAATTCGCGCATGACGAACGAGACATCGCATGCACTCTTTCGCTTGTATTTTAGGTCGACTGTTTTAAAGGATTGCATTTCAGGCGTCGCGTCTCTATAGAAAGAGCATTGTGTGCCCCTACGGCGAAAAAACTTTTCATCCGAATTATCTTCCAAACTTCTTTCGTATAGCTTTTCTTATTTAACGATTAATGTAATTACGAAAAGTGTGTAAGCCAAACCAGACTGACACGTCGAAACAAGTGATTAATAAATGACATCCAGAACAATGGGATTTAATCGGTGATTTTTGTTTGGATTAAGTTATGAAATTACATTTTCTTGTTGGGGCTTGAAAGACATTGCAAGTTTTACCTAAATGAGTGTGCAGGCGCCTCGTATTGACTACGTCATTCTACTCGCGCGCATGCCCTATACACGGAAAAATAGAGCTTGTGACCTTTTACTATAATTATACCGGGAGATATTCGGACAGAAAAAATAATCTATATTTCGTAATGTATTGAGAAGTATGTCGTATGTCAAAAACTTTCAATGATAAACTTAGTTTTAGCAAATTGTGTGTATATACGTTCAATTTATTTATTTTACAAAGAAGTATTTAGATATACTTACGTGAGTGAATTGTTCTTAGCAAAACATTACTGCGTATAGAAAAATGTATTTGTAGAATTTTATTTACTTCAAGTAAAGTTGCTTTTTTTAAGATTAATTCTAAAGTTTCAATATTGCAGTATAACTATATCTACTCATGAGAATGCCGTCCAGTTAATACACGCGACTAAAGTAGAAAAAAATTAACAGTGAACAGAAAAAGAAACACTTATCCGAGTGTCGAAGCAGTTGGCACCTACCTAGTTGGGCAGTTTCCACATTTTCTTATACATACATTGATTTTGTGTCAATAACAGGGTGGCAATAGGGGGAGAAATCGCGCGGTAATACGACGTTATACCGCTATTATATATACGAGCGGGGACGTGTGCCTTAAGAGATTGATCGCGGCGCGCGATTATAAAGATCTTAAAGGCGACTCGCTGGTCGAAATGAATTTCGTTTGATGTCGGTGGAGATAATCGCGAAATTGAGTGTTTTCTTGTGTTCATGTTTGATATGCTTTTTTAGATCCAGCCGTCTTAAAAAGTAATTAGGTCGCGACGGTATGAGCTTCCGTTGTAAAACGTGTAAGAGTTTGGATTTCACGCTGCAGATTACAATTTTTATTGCCTTTTTATGACAATATTGTATACTGCAGTCCTATGTTCGTGTTTTGTGAAGTGCGTAATTTGTTTTGTTGTATCTTTAACATCAATGATATGCGGATGTTAACAAAATTACAATAAAAGCAAAAAATTTGCGAATCTTTGTTTTCAATAAATAAAAGTTTAACATCAATTTTATTCACAAAAATATTTTTCGTCGTGATTAAATAAATGTATTAGTGATTAAGTAATAATATATCGTATGTGATTGTTATATTGAACGCATAAAAGCTTCCCCTGGCTTAAAAAAGGATTATTAAGCATATTTTATATTTAAATGAAATAATTAAAGTCAGTTAAGTTTCGATATATTTATTTAGTTTGACAGACATAATAATTAGATGTATTACTATTTTATCGAATATATTTTGTGCGAAATATTTTGATTATAGAGCTTAACATTAGAATTTCGTATCAGAACAATAATTACAGGGTAAGAAGTCAAAAGACAGCCTCTTTTTCTACAGTTAAATTAACAGTTGTTGCTAAGTATTGACACCACTTTTTTAGTGTCTAGTAGTGTCGGCTGTGTATTGTACATAATATCTATATTATATATTCGCGCCAACTAAAACAGAGATTACTTTTATCTAATTCGTATTCAGGTAAATTGATATTTTAATCTTATTACTATGTCTATTAAATAAATACTGTAAAAAAATATGTAATATTATTAGTTCTCAATTTTGTGAAATATTAGGGTGCCGGTATTGGGCATTTAAGAAATCAACTATTTGATTTTATCAAAGAACTAATTATAATAATTAACTAGAACTTTTTGGCTGCTTTATACGAAGAAGGACGGCGTTCTTTTGTTATGGGGCAAGCACTGGGGGGCAGCAAGAGTGCGAGCATCGCTTTTCTATGTATTTATAATCTATAAGTTAATATCCTATAATATCTGTCTCAATGTAACTAATTGATAATTAAAAAAGTATATTTGGTTACTTGAAATTATAGAAGGCGAATGTTATTTTCTATTTTAATTGAAAATTGTATGCATTTATTATTTGAATTGAGGTTGTTTGTTTACGGCAAAGTGCCAGAAATAAGATTAATTTGAATGTAGTTTTAAATAAGGATCTATATTGTTCACAATAATACTATTTCTTTATTATTATTTCGAGATTATAAAAAATTGAAGTATTTTCAAAATATAGGGAAAATCGTTTGATTTATGAATTCTTTTCAATTTAGTCAAGCCAAGTTACGTTACACATGATTGCAAAATTTCATCGAGATCACTGCAAGAGTCATCTCTATCCTCGAGTTTTTGCGAAGCTCGTAGACGCCCACGCATAGGAATTCCAATCCCACGACCTCGAGGTAGCATTGAAATTTATTAAAACGTCGGATCGAAAATTTCGGTCATAACGAAGCTCCCGCTCTGAAAAAGCAGTAAAACGGAGGGCGAGCGAAATGCAAGTCTGCGTCCGACAGTACGCGCGCGTATTTTCTCTCTCAACAATCGTGCGGGCAAATCAACCATTTGTACCCCGGGTCGCATCCGAAAACAAGTAATCTCCTCTTTATCTCGTCCCGCAGAGTTATGTATATCGCTCGCGGACCGGCGCGCGCCTGCGCTTGCTTACCAAACACCGCGATTTTAGTTTCGCCCGCAGGAAAAAAGAAAAAGTTATACGTAGCTCGTGCAGTGCAGCTCGTGAGAGAGAAGATGTACGATTCTGCATACGTGCAAAGCGAGAAGAGAAGGCGGACTCGAATTTAGTTCCGGCTTTAAATTTGACAAAACGAAAAGTCGAAGCTTAGATCCAAACTAAAATAAAAATACTTTCTACTAAATTCTAGTTTTTCGTTACGTATTTTTCTTACACTCTTGTAGTATATAATTTTTATAAAAATTTTCTAAAACACTATCCATTATAAATGAAACTTGAATCCCGAAAAATTATTTGTAGAAATGTCAAAGGGTTAAAGACAACTGAGCAACGGCGGCGTGTATATTCGTATATAAAAAGCATGTATAGGAAATTCCGAAAGAACGTCGGCTTTTTTTTAACGAAGCCCCAGATACTCCGAACATGTTTCTTTTATTTCGGTCCATATCCGTCAATCCCCTCAACTTGCCGCGTACACAGGGGCTAGATACGCGCGCACACGGAGCGACTCTAGCCGACTTTTCCGAGCGGCGCGCGGCGCACGTACTACACCCACCCGCTATATGCGGTATGCAGCCGTTGTTTGGCCTCGAAAGGCGCGCGGGGAGGAAGGAAAAATGTTCTCGTCAAAGAAAGCGAGACAGGGGACGGGGGTGGGTAGGCCGGGGGAGAGAGAGAACGCGAGATGAGCGCGAGCGCGCTATGCGGGCCGCGTGTGTGGGACCGAGAGATAGAGGTGTGTGTAGTTGAGGAGAAACCGGTTTTGCGCCCTGAAAGCCGCGTGCGCATACGCGGAAGATGAGATTCTGATGCTGCTGCCGCTCCCGCTGCCGCCGCTGCGCACCTACACTGGGTTCTTTCGAGGCTCGAGCTTTAAAAAGGAGGGAAAAAGAGTCGCACGCGTGCGAGGGGATAGGGAGCGAGAAAGAGAAGGTTGCTCTTGAAAAAGAGGAGGGGGTGGCAGAAGGTCGCCACTGCTATCTCTCTCTCTCTCTCTCTCTCTCTCTCTCTCTCTCTCTCTCTCTCTCTCTCTCTCTCTCTCTCTCTCT
>JAYJLV010106644.1:0-36673 GCA_036873485.1 Torymus texanus | reverse complement strand
TAATGTGAGTAAACGCTTAAGTGTGTAAAATACCACATTTAATCTGTTTAAAGTAACACATATGGATTTGCAGTGATATAGACACACAAATACGTAAGTGATGATGCTACTGCATAAAAGCTTCCCATCAGGCGTTCCTCTGACAAAAGTACGCTGTAGAGTTCCTTCGATGACTGCGGATAGCCTTAAAGTTTCGAACAAACATTCTTGGTTTATTCATTCACCGAGAGCTGAAAATTCAACTTTCCAAGTTATTAAGAAGTTAGCCGGATGGTGCGAGCTTTTTTTATTTGCCAAAGTGTTTATAATTAGTATTAGTTTTACGAGAGGAAGCGAATTGCTGATGGGAAAGTGAGAAAGAAAGAAAATTTAATGATCTTTCGTCTAATTATTTAAGTTAAGACAATTAGGAACTTTCTGCTACTGATGAATATTTACTATATGAGGTTGATTTTTGGTACGAATTAGACTATACGAATTCTTTTATTTTTAGATTCGTTTGCAAGATGATTTTTATAAGATAAAAAGGTATACTTTACTGGAAATTACCCACTTTTCTGCAATTTGCGGAACGATTTTCTTCGTGATTTCTATCAGCGTTGTAAAGAAATACTCCGGTCGTGTAATTTCAATAAACTTGTGTAAGAAAAATTAGTCTACTGAAATAATAAATTCTGTATATTAAATAAAGGAAACACAAGTCTTAACTAATATTACAAAAATTCATTTAAAACGAAGCAATAAATTGTTAATAAAAAAAAAGGAAACCAAGATAGCATCTACAAAAGCAATAATAAACTGCCTCGAAACGAGATCTTATAAATGCAAATAAAACCGGGGGCGTCAGATCTATTGCAGTTATGTTTTTTTGCCATGCTAATCTAGTCCTATTTTAATCTTTTCACAATTTTTATCTCATTATATTCTTAATTACTCAAAGAAACACTCTGTTAATGACCGAACTAAATCGTAAACTTGAAAACTCTAAACAATAACAAAAAAATATCAATAAATACGTATTCCATAATTCCACCGTTTATTCAAACCACCTCACACCACTATTCTCAAAACCCATCCTCTTCATCCACCTCTAAAAACAACAACCGTATACCATATTCGTATGCGCGTTCACGCACGTATACACACAGACACACCGGCGTTAGCTCATGCGCATCGCACGGAAATTCACCCGGCGTATCAGCCGCGGTAGACTCGCCGGCACCTTGCTGCAGTACCGCCGCCTGTCCCGGGGACGCCTTTGGTGCTCGTGCTCCAGCTGACTTCTCTCTCTCTCTCTCTCTCTCTCTCTCTCTCTCTCTCTCTCTCTTTCTCTCTCTTACTCGTGCCTGGTTTCCACACTATATAGGAGAAACAGAATCTGCGCGTTAGTCGACGATTTTCATACTCTCTTCTGCGTCGACTTATGCCGATATGGTTATTGGGTTATGAGAGTGGACGGTTTTATTGAAGAAAAAATTGCAGAGGTTATTTTCGTATAATGTTTGGAAGTAGGAAAAGTATGTGTAAAGTAGTGATAAAAAAACGAATATTCTTTTTTTTTTAAGTAGGAAAACGACCGCTGTACGATTTTTTTATGAGCCAAGGCAACCGAAACTTCCTACTAAACACACTACTTTACTACGTCGTCAAGTTCGCCTTCCCACGCGACCCTCCACCCCTCGATATTCTCCATTTCATTGGTAATAGCGATTAACATGATGCCAAATGTATCCACCTTTTCCTTACTTCCATCGCATACTTAGCGTCCATCAACCTTTATACACACATACGCTCTCACACAACGTACATTTGATAGGGCGAGGTTTACTATAATACTATACTGCAGTATAGAAGGGACCGAGGATTTGGGAAATCTATATACGCAGGAGGCTGCGAATGCGTTGCTGTGCGGTCGTTGCTCGTTCATTAATTTCGTCGAGAGAGAGAGAGAGAGAGAGAGAGAGGGTGAGAGTAATCGGTGAGAGCAGAGAGGAGTTGATGCTAGACGGCTGCAGCTGACGGCTAATTTTGAGGCTGGATCAAAGCGTGAAAATTTCGATGGCTTAATGAGTTTCTCTGTTGTTTTTTTATTTTGTCAGAGAGAAAGAGGGAACGTAGACTTGTACCGGTAGTTTATTTATGTTATCAGTTCGATGAGCGTAAATTAAATGATTTCAGAAAGCTTTGTGGCGTTGAAGATTCGGTAGGATAGTAGCTTTTGTTTAAAAAATAATATTATATACACGAACTGATTGAATATATTACTAGTTGATTGATTTTTGATTATTTATGGTCATATACACATTATCTATTATAATCAGCATACGTTTTCGATAATTTCTATATAACCTTTTTTTATATTGTAAAGTAATTCAATAAATCCGACCTTTAAATTTCATATAAAATACACGACCCTCGCGTTACCATATTATTCCGTTAAAACCCATAAATACCAACGCCAGCAATATTCAGAAATCATCTCTGAGAACTCAACGAAAATCTGCCTGTAACGGACATCAATTTTTCTCCAACTTCCCGCGATACAAACCAGTAGCTCTTGCAGCTAATACATCAGAAAAACCAATTAATCAACCACCATAGGTGGACGCGTCCAGGACAGACGCAAACAACATTTATCCTGATCATCAACGCCTCAAAAATCTCTTGTCTCCATGCAAAATGATCACTCGTCGAGACAAAACCGCAAAGTCATGCAAACTCTCATACACACACATGTGTGCTACACTTCAGTGGTAAAATTCTATTAGTCGATGACAAAATACAGTGCACTCGGATACCCGATGGGATGAGAAATAAAGACACGGGAGTTGTATATATATATATACGTATACGTACACCTCGGGTTCCCATCTACAACGCAACGGTACTTCACAGACAGACTCCCGGGGATTCAATTAAAACTCTCCCGACAAAACTCACCCCCCGCCCTCTGTACCTCTCTTCTGCACCCTTCGAACGAAAACAATTTATATCCGCAGAAGCGTGCATGGACGTCGTCGCTCTATACTCTCTCTTTCTCTCTATCTCTCTCTATCCCATACACCGCACATCCTCCAGTTCTATGCACGGGTAATCGATTGGCTTTTCAAATTTTGAACTGTTCCACACGCACACATATACACACATGTATGTACGCGTGAAAGAAGCGTCACGGTGTGTATATATATATATAGAGGTGATGTACGCGCGCACGCGAACGAACCCCTTTTGTCTCGTAAATCAAAAGAGCGCTGCAGCGCATTGGCGTTTCTGGGTCTCCCTCTCTCTCTCTCTCTCTCTTGTATATATGTGTGTGTGTGTGTGCGGAACCACGGAGCTCGTGTATGCTGCGGAGGCAATTGATTCGGTTTTCGCTGACGAGGTGCGCGCTCGCCCGCTCTGCAGTCGAAGTTTAATTGTACGGTTGACGCAGGGTTATGTGTATGTGGAGAAGAGAGAGAGAGAGAGAGAGAGAGAGAGCTGGGGAGGGTGAATTATGACAGGACTCCGAGTGTTACCTTGGTTTAGTTTTGATCGTTGAAGTTAGAGGTGAACGAGATTTAAGGAATTTCGTAGAAATCGCTTTGATTGTTGGACATTTGTAGTTAATTACAGTTTGCAAAAATTCCACTTAATTGTAAAAGGAATGACATGCGTATACCTGTACTTCTATTACCATCGTGTATTCCAATTCAAATAATCATTTCAATGGATTTCGAAATAACGATAAAACTTATAAATATTATGAAATCAATATAAATTCGAAAACACTCTCATTTGTGTATTCATCTATCCAACATCACTCTTAAGAACCTTCGAAACAACCAATCCGAATGCTATACACATCTTTTTTTGCAAAATCACGCGTCTTCACTTTCCAGTTTATTACGGCGTAAGTGCACACGCGCGCGCGCCATCGAAAATCAATGCATCTGCAGTTCAATAGCAGCAACAAACCCTCGTGTTACAATCGAAGAACCTCCCTCGACTCTGTCGTCATCGAACGTAAATTTATCTCTCTTTCTCCGGTACAGCAACTCGCGCGCGCGCGCGCGTGGCATATAAAATCCGCCACGTCAGCATACCTACTGTCGAGAACGCTTATTTTAAGTACGCCAGTGGAATCGTTATAACGGAGGGTATTTCTCGCTTTAATAAATTCCTCATCTACGTACGTTTTAACATTTAATTTTTGCAAATAACGATGTAATTTAAAAATATTCTGTGATTTAGCAGAAAAAAAGAAGCTACGTTAATTTTTTTTCAAGAGAGAAAAAAAAATTCTTACGCTTATAACGAAACGATATTAATAATAAAGTAAAATAACATTTTCATTTGCGTAAAAAGAATATCCCTGCTCGACCACTTTAACATCCCCAGCACACGTTCTGGGTAAAATTTATAAATCAAATCACCGGAACTCATACTTTCTCATTGAATAATTATTCACGTGGGCCACACGCGTGTTCTCGCTGATTCATCACCCGTCGCACGTATATACACGAATTTCCTGTATATATATAGTCCAGGAGGGTGGAAAAAAATGAAAGCCCTAGCGGAGCGACAGAGAAAGATATCGGATCACGTGACCATACCAACGAATTTCCATAACCTTTTATTTTTTGGCCTCCCTTTGGTACCGACTGATATAAATACGTGGATATCCATCGACGAATGAAGTATATAACGGTTGCAGTAGCAGCAGCAGCAGCAGCAGCGAGTGACGTTCGGATTTTTGAGGTTACAGGGTGGCACTGCCCGGCCGTTACCCCCTCGACCCCCTCCAGTTCTCTCTCTCTTGCCACCTCCTCCTCCTCCTCCTCTTCCGTAACCTCCCTCTCTCCAGGTCTCTTTCCAGCTTTCTCTCGTGAGCGCTTGCTCTCGCTCTCTTTCTATTAAAAATAAAGGGGAGGAGAAGAGAGAAAGAGGAAGGGAGGGACAAGGGGGGTGGGAGAGAGAGAGAGAGATTCGCTTGAAAGCGCACTGCACAACACGTAAAACGTAAACAAGGTATATATTTCATTGCACGGCGCTCCAAGTGGTTTTTACGGGTTGATAAGAAATGTATTAATTTGCGGATATATCTTGAATTGAATGGGGCTTTCGTCGAGTGGCTTTCTTTTTTATTTTGTTATATTTTTTTTCAAATTTTAATATTGTTTCGATACCGACTTTATCAAATATTGCCATATAAGTTTTTCTTTTTTACAATTTTTTCCATATAGATTCAATATAAAATTCTTCCATGCCAATTGTGCAACCGTCTACGTTGGAATATTGTATTAAACCAATATACAGCTGATAAATTCTTTTTCCATCTTGTAAACTAATCAAATTTACATTTATCTGTATTTTACTACGTTACACAGAATGGAAAACTTTTTCCATTATTTACCAAACATTTTATATTCCAAACTCCAACAACTCAACTACATATGTAAAAAAAAAAAAAGAAAAAACAACAAACCACATACCTATTTACCTACACACATCAGATCGTTATATTTATATACTTTAATTTACTCCAGCAGCAAACTTCCCGAAGTAAACTAGCGCCCGATTAACAATTGAAAAAGTGCGTCAACGTATATAACGCAACACGCATCCGTATCCCACTGTTATATACCTTTACCTATACCTATACCTTTCCTTAGTATATACCTACTACACACAAAGCATCATGCACAAATACACACATACACACAAACGGCAACCTACATAACCGCTAACCGAGTGCCTATAAATCGCGCGCAACTAAATATAAAGACGTGTGCGTCTCTTCTCTAATCTCTCTCTCTCTTTCTCTCTCCTTTTCTCTGTCTACTATAGCCTCACACGTACGCATAACCGGAACCCACTTTATGTCATACACTCTCCTCGTGCATTCCATATTTACGTATATACGTATAAAATCATCCCCGTACGCGCACGTATGTATATACCTCTAGGTAGGTATAGAGAGAGAGTGAGAAAGGCGATGACGTATGCGGATTTTTGAGGTTACGCGGTGGCACTGCCCGGTCGTCACCCCCGATGCACCTCCCCTCCTTCCTCCTCCTCGAAAAAGCTCCAGAGTTTGCCGGAGAGAGAGAGAGAGAGAGAGAAGCATTGAGAGGGGGAGGGTTAGAGGAAGAGGAGAAGGGAAAAATGCACGCTCGCTTCAGAATAGCAGTAGAGTATACTAGCAACGTCTCGCTCCCTCTAGCGTGCTGCTGCGACGTAGAGGAAAAAGAGAGAGAGAGAGAGAGGGAGGAAGGGGGGGGGAGAGGGTGCAGCGTGCGCGCGCGAATGGAGATCGATTTAGAGTCTGGGTCAGCCGGGTACGTTCACCCCATGCGCTCGCTTGCTCGTTGGGGTTGCAGTGAGAGCGCCCGGGAGAGAGAGACACACGCGGAAGTGGAGAATCGCGCAGAGCGAGAAGAGCAGTGGGGTGAGGGACACTCCCTGATGTTCTCTCTCTCTCTCTGTCTTATTCTCTCTCTCTCTCACTCTCTTGTATAGCCCGTATATGTGCAAACTAACAGTACTCTATCTCTATCTCTATCTCACTTGCACCGAAATATCCTGCGATGACGTAGTTTTGTACACATAGCGAGTGAGGCGACAGGGTAACTGGATATATACCTATACGTGGAGCCGCAACTTGGCCGATCTGGCTTGCCGATTAGATACCGCGTGTTTCCTCTCTCTCTCTCTCACTGTCGTGCCATGCGCGCGCTATTTCCGTCCAGCCACGATCGCGCGGTTTCGCGGTCTTTCTGCCAACTGAGCGCCACGTGGCATTGGAGGAGGAAGAGGTGAAGGAGATTTTTTTTTTTTTTTTTTTCGTGGCTGGATGGGACGAGAGTTGATAGGATGTCAATTTCAGGAGAGTTTATATATAGACTGGTCGACTGGCCGAGGTATGTTTTATGTTTAGTAGAGTTAATAAAATAGTTGTAAAGGTGGGAAGAGAGAAAGATGGGCTGTGTCAGCGGTTTTGGAATAATGGAATGGTTTTAAGAGGTTCAGATAATTTTTTTATCGTGAATAGTGGTTCAGATTCAATTTCACATCTATAATGTCGATATTTTATACAATTTTCCAGCATATTTTGTTTATAAAGTAAATTTAAATAAATTACACAATTAATAAAAAAGCCTATTTTATCTAACCCAAGATTAAATTATTACACGAGGCCCTGAAACTTCACCAGCCTCATATTTCTCCTAACAAATTCCCACCGGTCGACAGATCGTAGGAATGTCTGACCAGATCCGACCACTTTCTACTTGCTACATACACACTGAGCGTCCTCACTATCTCCACGTTATGTAAGCCGTACACACCACGACGTCACAACGTCTCTTACGTCTTCAATTAAAGAGCACACCGGTCGCATTCCAAACAACGGTCACTTCCCAACCCACTGCTCGACAAAAAGCAAACGCGAATTTCCGGGAATCCGCAGTTTCACCCTCTTAACCGCAGTGTAAATTCACAGTCGTTATGTATAAGCTCTAGCGTGTCCTTCGCGTACGGTACCGCTACGAGTTATGGGGATTTCTGGCGTAAGCGAATTAAATTACGCTTGGTAGGTCGTGTATCTAATTGTGATCGCTATACCTATATATACGTATATAAGGTATACGGAACGATGGACATCCTTGAACAAGTCGCAGGTGCATGTACGTGTGTGTATTATAATGAGAGCTTTATCCTGGTTTCGTTTTCTCGGTGCTTTTTATCTTTTCCCCTGGCTTCTCGGATTGTGGTGATAACCATCGTACGCGGTGGTGTTCGATTTTTTTTTTCTATGTTGGTTGGTAGGCAAGGGCGAAACTTTCACGCTTGCAACGGATCGCGTGTTGCATTGTGGAAAAGGGATTATTTTTCTTACCAGTGAGTGAGGTTGATTAGGGGGGGATAGCGGTTACTACTTGGAGGGTGAAGGTGTATCAAGATTTCGAAAAGTTTCGTAGTTCTGAAAATTGGATGGATTACGAAGATTAATTGTATTATAATGTGTTTTTAGTGATAATTAAGTCGTAGGCGACGTTTTATGTAAATGCTGATAAATATTTTTCAATCTTTCGTGCATAAAATTATACGTATTATAGATCAATCTTTCATAGGGGTTACAAGTAACTAGAGATTTTGACGTTAATATCTTTGACACGACTTTCCTGTAAAAGTCAAAATCGTATACACGATTGATTTAGAAAAACATTGACATCCTTATACGAACCATTTAAAAAAAAAAGTCATTCTACTAATTCTGTTCGCAAGTAATCGTATTAAAATTCATTAAAAAACTCTCGAAACAATAAAAAATGTTTTACAACCACTCGATCCATAAAAATTCATCTTCTCAAACTCCATTATCATCCTGTACGAACAATCGACTAATTAAGCTCGTCTGATCGTTGCAATTGCCTTCTTCTTCTCCCTCTCGCAATAAAATCCTTGCTTGCATCTTTCTTCCTCTTTTCTCAACTCGCTCCATAAATTATTCCAATACTTCGCTCCTTGCAAAAAGACGCGCTGCAAACAAAATCGAAGCGAAAAATCCCAGGAGAGAAAGTCGATCTTACCTTAAACGGCACTGATGGTATAGCGAGGATAGAGCAAGTAGGTATGCACCGCGGAATATTAAAAAGTCGCGCACGTTTGCTTAATGGCGAAGTCTTGTTCCTCGATGCTACCGGTATATACCACAGTTCCGGTTGCAGAGCGTTGCTCTCGCGTAGAAGTCTGTGAAAAGAAGATGGAAGGAGATACGTTGAAGGTTTGCAAAAGGTGTGGGTATAGCGGTGATCGGTGGATGGAGATGATGGATAGGAATGGGGATGATACTTTGCGATCTGCCGGTTTGTTGGTAGCTGAAAAGTCTTGCTGGTGATTCAATTCGATGCGGTAGTTCGAAGTAGTAGTAGCCGAGTATGGCGAGACGAAAACTTGGTAGTTTGCAATGGTATGAAGTAATAAAGGAAAATCGTAAATATTTTAATTCGTCACAAAGCGTGTCTGTAACTGAGGTTCTATGTGATTTATCGAAGCAAAAAAAGAAAGAAAGAAAAAGAGAGAATGACATTTTAGACAAAAACATTTGGCAGGATCACAGGAAAACTTGGCTCGGACGACTTCAAAAACTGCATGCATCGGCATTCGCTTGGAAACAGTATGAATTACATTAGAATTTCAACGATCATAATTCAATAGCTGTGACAGTAGTTTGTGGACTATTTACATCACACATCTTATTCGAAAACTATAAGTTGCCTTCTATCCCCGGAACTTTTCCTTTCACTATATCTGTTTTTCCGCGGATAACAATCGTTCCAGCAAATATTGTATACGACTATACCCGTATACTCACAAACATTCATCTACCAACAACCTACACCAGGTCGCATACCATCACCCAACACCTACTTTCTAATACAAAAATAACCTAACCCCCATAAAAATATCACCCTCTTCATTCCACAACCTACCTTGTGCTCGTACAACCGGATACATCAACGACGAGAATAAAAAAAAGGCACGTCTTCCGCTTCCCCTACTCGCGCCAGATATAGAAGAAAGAGTAGCAACAGCAGCAGCAGCAGCAGCCGTGCGCTGTAAAACGAGGCCGCAACACCACCACCACCACCACCTCCCCCAGTCATCGTCATCGTCGTCTTGCCTCCCGCTCACCGGGTTCACTGCACGCGTCCGCGTTTATCGGCCGCCATAAATAAAGGCGCGCTGAGCAGGCACGTCGCACGTTATATACGTGGTGTACGTTATATTGTCGCGTGCGCAGGTTTGTTACTCGGCAACACCTGTCTAATACTCCTATACGGGGTGTTGTTAAGGTCGAGTGAGCTCTGGATCGAGTAGTATATACGTGGAGTAATTATGGGTAGCAGAAGATTGATTAGAGATTTGAGATATCATATTGTTGTTGTTGTTGTTGAGCTTTTTCAGAGAGAATAGTTGTAGGTTAATAGGAACGTAGGTAAACGTTTAATTAAATTTTATAGGTGAATAGGATATGGAAGAGATTGATTGGAAAATTTTCTAGTATTATATAAGACAGTTGTTACATCAACTTCCGTTTTCGAATCTATATATACAGTTAATCATTACGCTTATATATAGATGCTGGAAAAATGCTTTAAATGTAGAAATTCGTATTTGATTGCGAGTACTATACGAAAGGTGCGCAGAAGATCGCCGGAATATCGACGTTTTATGAGCCAGCGAGTCAGAAAAAAACGGTTTTCCGAGTCGCTTCAGTTCAACACCGCCACGCGCGCGCGCGCCATTGTTTTGAAAAAGCGCTTCAATCTTTCAAGAGTAAAAATAAAATAAAAAAAGAGTGTCTTTTAATAAATGGAATGAAATCTTCGTATACGCTGAGAGGAAAAGAGAGAGAGAGCGAGAGTGTTTTGTTTTCATACTTGAAAGTAAACATTTTTCAGTCAAGTTATTGAAGGTATTATTGCAATACGAATAATTAAAGCGATTGGAGTAAACAAAAACTTTGATATATTAAACGTGTTATTTACGTAAATATTTTACATTTACTATAATAATAACTAAATAAACCAATCTATTCATAAATTGAATATTCTGATCATATTTAATTCCCAATCACGTTAATTATTCATAAAATTAAATTTGTACCTATTACTACTCTAACAATCAAATTGTATATTTCCTGTAATTCACATACAAACATATCATCATATATCACCAAAATTTATTTTTCCAAACTTCCAAATTCACCATAAAATCCTCTCCATAACATCTTTACTCACCTTCCTTGCAAGAAATCCCTAATTTCACCCTGCCAACAACACTTATACAACCGCACACGGCAGTTTGGAAGAAAGCATGCATAGGTATTCGCGCCAAAACGATCTTTCTCTCTCTCTCTCCCTTTCTTTTGCGCTCGTGCGCGCGTGCTCACGAAATATGGGCGCGGCGAGAAACGATAACATCACATGGCGGCGATAATCTCTGCAAATTGCAGCGTATAAAAATCGACCATACGCGCGGCTGATGACCGGCCCCGCAGGAGAGGAAGGGAAGAACGATATAAACGTCGAGCGCACGCGCCCGTATAAAGTGATTTCGAAAATGTATTTCGTCGACGCTATGCCAGTTTGTCTTTCTCGATGTCTTTTTCTCTCTCTCACTCGCACCGTTCGCGTCGTTCTTTATTATTGCGATGCCAGGGCGCTTTTTGTTCGCGCCGTGCAACGCCAGTGTATGGGTATTGCGTTAGACTGCCGGTTTTTTCGGGGCTTTGTTTCATATTTCAATTAATGGAAATTTATTGGGGATGGTTGAGAGGAAAAAGAGGAGCTGGTATGATAAATTGGCAGATTGTTGTTAGTGGAAAGTTTATGTTTTTAGTGGTGATCGAGAATCTTTATGCATACAAAGAGTGTAAATTATATTATGTAACTTTTTAATTCATTCTTTTATTCATTTATTCGTAATACAGGCGTAATAGAAATGAAAAATCAGTCAGTACTTCTGACTAGACTATTATACCCCCACATATCTTTAACATGATCAGGTGTATGAACTGCTTCATTGCATTAAAAATTTGGGATATAAGTAAAGCATACAATTTTTTTAACATAAAAAAACGAAGCTTAACATTTTTATTTATCGATTTTGCAAAGAAATAATAATCGTCCATTCACGTTTGTTTTTTCTTCAAGGTATCAGTCTATTAATTTTGAAACGATATTAATTTTAATTGTAAGAATCACATGCGAATTCTCAAAATTAATACAGTGATATTTCGAGGAAAAAATATCGTAAAGGGATGATTTCAAATAAAGTTTAAAGCAAATGAAAAGTACTTCATTAAATTGATGGTAAAATTAAAAATAAAAATTCTAGGTACCTCGAAGTCCTGAAGTCATCGAGTAATTCTGACATAGAATTTATATTGAAGGATCTAAAATACATGATGGTATGACAAGTACGATGACGATCTAGTAAACAGTACAAACTACTTTTTTATTTTTGTGTAGGTATGTAATTAATTGAAATTTATCCTATGAATAATTTAATTATTAATTCAAGCTTATTAAAATTTTCAATAAATAAAGTAATTGAAAGTTATATAATTTATATTTAGCTTTAAAAGCATTGAATGTAGTAAATAAAAACAAAAGGAAAATATTAATTCTCATGTTCTCAGAATATTAAATAACATATTCCTAGAATATTGAAAAATTCTGCGTCAATGCTGTTCATATTTCATTTTACAATAAAATGCCGACACTTGTGAATTACAAGAAAGAATCCGCACGGATTCCCTGAAACTCGATAATTTGATTTCCACAAAATATTTCATAAAGCACCTTCCCATATATTCTTATCCAACTGTTTATCCTTCGCCAGACAATTGCACTGTGATTCACATTGAAGCCATACTATCACTATTACCTCAACCTCTTATTAAACTTTTCATCGTTCAAATACAAAAAAAAGGAAATCAAACATACCACCAATATCTCACCTTTCCAAGTATAAACCACGTCCTCAACCTTAAACTTCTCCCGCTTAAAAACTAAAGCCTCCTTCATACAACAAAAACACTTAGACACCCTTCCACTATACGTACACCTTTCTTCCCTCATACATTCGCCCTCCTGTACAACCTATATCCTCACCGAAACGAGGCACTTTCGATCGTAAGCGTATATACGCGCGCGCGCGCGAAAATTACAGGGCGAAGTGACTGCACCCCCAGGGCATGATGTGCTCGCACATACCAAACGAGCCAAGCTTATTAGTGCTTCGAGAAACGAGAGAGAAACGCTTTATTGAATAGCGAGGTTATGCACGTCTTTGAGATCGAGGGTGGGGCTGATATACAGAGTTTGATATTTTGTCTGAGAAATTGAGTAATCATATGTGGAGTGATGATGAGCTTTTATTATAGTAATCTTCGTAAGAGGCGAATAATTGGTTAAAGAGCGAATGGTTATACTGCATATACGTTTAAATAATCAATATATAAATCAGCCTTTTTGTCATTATTAATAAGCATGTATCATGGGTTAGTTAGAAAATGTGCACTGTATATTCTATAACAACGAATCAATTCTGAAAAAATTGTTCACCTTCGGTCCAGTTGGTACTCTTCGACCTCCCCGTTCATCATCAACATCCCGACGACCAACAAAACTCGAAATTAATATCCCATCGGAAAAAGGGACGACTGGAACCACTGGCCACCTCGTCCCCTCATAAATCTCCCTCTACCAACGTCTCCCCCTCTACCTTCCCACCAAATAACTCACTGGCGCTTTTAATAAAAGTAACAAGAGTCTCACCTATACAGCAAAGAAAAAAAAATCATCTCTCTCTTACTCTTCCTGTAAAACACACCGCGATCAAGAATTTCGTCGCGTACAATAAAGAAAAAAAAGATGAAGATGAAGAAGAAGAAGAAGAAGAAGAACCTTGTAGACGGGCGAGAAAATTCCATAAATTCTTCAATTTCATTTCGAGCCGCCATAAATCCCTTAACGCACTAACGCTTCCCTTTAAGGTTATCGCGCGAGCAATAAACCAAAAGAGTGGGGGGGGGGTGTAGATAGGTAGCTAGCTACTACTACTACTACTACTGATGCAGCTGTGAGCCCCGGCCGGTAGCAGCAGCAGCATCAGTACCGGGAATACGTAGAAACAGCCAGGGCGCGGCGAGACCACGAGAAGTACGTCCGTCTCTCTCTCTCTCTCCCTTCTGCGTGTATAAGTATGTAGTAGTTGGCGTGGCTGAGCACGGGGTGCTTGGAAAATAGAGTGCGGTGGGATTCTTTCGTTGTTTTTTTTTTCTTTTCTTTGAGGTTTTGTGCGGTGAGAGAGAGTGAGAAGAAGGATAGTCGAGCTGAATGAGAGTAGAGATTTTCTTTTTGTGTGCGGAGGTCGACGTAGCTGTTGGACTGAATGCTTTTGAAATTATTCGTAATTAGAGGGTTTTTAGGGAGAGGTGAGAGCTTTTGAGCAATTCTGTGTTTAATTCTTACGCGAAATTTTGAACTTTCACCTAATTATTCTTAATTTTGTAAAATTTTACTGGAATTCTATTCGAAGAGGATTGCGAGTAGATTAATGGTTTATTCATGCCTAACGACGATAATAAGAAATTAAATTTTTTTATTTAATTTGTAATATGTAGATTATCGATATCAGCCGCATATATAAGTTTTCGAATAAATGTAAATAATATTTATTTACATTGCCGATTTATTAATACTAAAATAGTAGGTATATTCATCCATAATTATATAGTATTTACATTATACTTGATAATCAGACTAATGAATCAATAGTCTTAATAATATTTATTATGAAACACAGACGCAATAAAAAATTGCATTTCAATATAAATCCAACTTAACTTAATTCTCGATCACCTTATATAAAAGCATCATCATCATATTCTACTCCTTTTCCACTATTCCGGCAAGTTTCCACGTCATCCTGTATTTTCCGTCAACTTTTTCCATTTCTCTCTTCGTTTTTCTGTTACGGTTTGTTACCTCTCTTATATGATTTTATCCTATTTATGAATCGCCTCTAGGGTTCGTTCCTCCAACCTCGCCCCCTCCTTCCAACCTTACCCCTTTTTCCTTATTGTTTACTCGTTCCAGCTATTATTCGCTTTATACACACTTTCCAGTACTTACTTTTCGAATTTGTGTACTTTTCTTGCACTTTATTACCTTTACAGTCGCTTTTGTACACTCTAATTTCTTTCTTCCGTTGTAAAATCATTTCTTTTATATTTACGCATGGTATATGTCTACTCTCTCCCTCTCCCTACGCGTGTCCCCAATTCGTCGGTTATATTCTCTCTTATCGCATTGTGCAACATCTCTAAGTATTCTAGTTATTATATATTCAAGCATTTCTATTAATGTTTTCGTTGAGAGTCTATAGGTATGTATACATATCGCACAGTTTTATTCTTACGTGTTTACTCCAGTTATATAATATACAAGCCTGTTCAGCTCTTTTTTTATAAACTATATTATACGAGTTCCATTTACGTAGGTATATACTTCATGTAAAGCATTTATCTTATACATATATATCTATACACTTATATATTTTAAGTTAAATACAAAATTAAAACTGTTATATATAAAAAAAGAAAACATCTTTGGCTCCCTCTCTCTTTCTCTTTCTACCCTCATAATTTCCCTTACAACTTTTCTCTACCTCCACTTTATTTTCTCCAACCTCGTCGCATATAACCAAGACTACTGCTACGTTTCCTCCTTACCCTCGCAATCTCAACTTCTTCTCGACAGTCATTAACAATCACACGCGGACTTCATTTAACGTACTCCGCGTTCCTTACATTCTTGTAATTTCTCTCGCCTTCTCTCTTTTTTCCTTCCGTTTAAGCCTCACTTTCTCCCACTCTCTTGCGCCATTTTCATCTCCCACATTTCCCCCCTAAAACTTTCCCACTCTCCCTTTTCCGTTTCACCATCTTAATTCTCTCCCTACAGCCACGTACACGACCTGCACAATTTTATCCTCCACTCATTATACCCAACCCGCATTGCTTTACTCTACTACTCCTCTTCCCCTGAAACTTTACTCCGTCTCTTAACAGGTTCCTGTATTTTTATTTTTTTACACCTGCACGTACATATAATATAATATACACGCTCGTATATAGAGAATCATGTTATATACAAAAGCAATAGCGTACACAAGCGTTTAAAGACTCGCAAGTACGCAAACTCACCGCGAACACACTTGTAAATACGCTCGCGAACTCAAACACGAACTCTACCAGCCGCTGCCGCGTTCGTAGACATAGTATGTATGTGCAGTACGTGCATTCCTAACGATACGCAAACTATACGCGGCTGGTTTTAGAAAATTACAGGCTTGCACTGACGAAAGCATTGTATATACACATACACATACACTTGCTACCTGTAAATTCATAGTTTACTTTCCTGTGGGAGTAATATTTTTATTCAGTCATTTAAAAGATACATGTATAACTATAACGTATACTATGCTTATATCTATAAGTATATATTCTATTACGTGTCTTTACGGTGCGCACGTCAGTATATATCGCAATATTGCTATACATACCTCTACATATTCCATAATCAAACTACTGACACAAAAACATCGTTCACCATAGCATATACCTATATATACCCACATACACCAACAATTCGCAAACATCCCCTGTATATACCTACATACACATATACATACACTCCTCTCAATTCGAAGAAGCCAGCAGAACGCACGGGGTGCAGCAGCAGCAGTAGCAACGAAGTAGGGGGGAGGGGGTGAGGATACCGGGGCGAACGTTCGGGCGGTGGCGGTAGCGTGTAGCTCATATATATATATATATATATATACACCGTACCTCTCTCTCTCTCTCTCTCACTTTTGCAGGACGCATGCGCTCTCTGGCGCCCTCGCGCGCCCGTGACTGCACCGTCGGGGTGGTTCAATGTTACGGGAGGCCACTGACCCGAGCGCTGAGCGAGGATAGAGAGAGAGAGAGAGAGGCCACGAACGATGTCGCGCATACACGAGAGTAAGCGAGAGAGAAAGCAGAATCCAGCTGCACCACCCGCCCGGGCTACGCGCAGAGCTGCTGTGCGCTTCGGGGTGAAAGGCCCCAGAGAGAGAGAGAAGGGGTTGCAAATGTATGGGTAAGACAGGAGTAGGAAAGGGAAGGGGGGGAGGGGGGAGAGAGAAACAGAGGCTCTTATAAATTACCTGGACCCGGCGAGCAACGTTGCGCGATTGCTGATTCCCATCGCTTAAGCTGCTACTGTAAAGGCGAGGGTGATGGTAATTCACATGGGGTTAATGGTACTGGTATATATAGGGTTGGTTTAGATGGTTTGTTTATGGTGATTATTTTTGAGGTAAAATTAGAAAGATATCGAGTGAGTGGGTTCGATTTAGCGGTAGTATATTGGCACTTTGGTCATGACTATTCTATATAAGGTTGAAAGCTTCTTTTTTTCTTCCTTATTAGGGCGGGGTACGTTACGTAATAGCGCTGGTAGCGAAATCTACGTCGATACGTCGCGTGGGCAAGCAGGTATAGGTATATACATAAGTGACAGCATTACCTGAGCGATAATTCATTTCACGCTGGGGCGCATGTTTCACTAGGTCGAATTTAATTACGTGTCGTTTTTTAATGTGTCCGAGAATCAGGAGGAGGTGGAGGTGGAGAATTATTAATTTTAATGAAATGGTATATATATGTATATAATATGTATATCCACCGACTATGCTTAATTTACATATACGAACGCGTTGCTGGATATATATAATAAATTAAAGTTGTATCGGGAATTGTTTTAATTACATTAACGGGGAGGATGAGGAGAGAGTGTAGTATACAGAATCAGTGCTCGATAATGTCACAGCAAAGCGAACGATTCGCATATGCTGATCGTTGGATGTTTGTGCGTGATGCGTGTGCCTATATATGTATGTATGTTATCATACTTTTGATTGACTATCTATTTTAACGCGATGAGCAAATTTTCGCGAAGAGTTGTTGCGTGTTAAAGTGGTATTTGAACATCGAATAACGATTGAGTTCTGGTATATTTGTTTTCTTTTAATAAAATGTTCATTGGGGATATTTGTATATAAAAATGTCGCTCAAAGTAGGTAGGGATTCGTGAAAAAATATCCACTCATCAAATTTTGCAAGATTAATAATAAATAGTTTATCAACAGTCTTAGCGCGAACAATTGTGATGATTCGAATACTTTTTGTTATAACTATATTTATTTTTGTAACTGTTACTCCTACGAGTATAGGTGTTCGTATTTATAAAACGAAGCGTTACCCATACAAAAAAAACTTATATTTCTCGCACGACTAAACAAATTAAAAAAAAAATTATCTATCCAAATCGTTAACCAAATCACGTTAAACCAACAGCTATACCGATTATTTCCGTACAACCCAACCCTTAAACTAAGCTACTTCTTCTGTATACCAGTAGCGCCACCACCTCGCGTCCGAGTGCACTGACCCGGGTTCGTCCAGGACTAGACTACTACTACTACCACTATACTACTCCCACTCTCTCTCTCGCTCACTCACTCTCTCGTTTATAAATTATCCCCGAACTAGCCGATATTATAAGCACCATGGCAGAGTCGTTGATCCCCGTTTATTTATGAGCTGCAAAATGCACAAGCGCAGTGCTATTCCCTTCCCTCCCTTTCCATACACATATATATTCTCTGATGAACGAGGATTCCCCTACAGTAGTATAGGTAATCTTTGCTAGCAAGAAAAATCCCTATATATATATAGATACAATTGCCTCGAAAAATTGTCTTTTTCCAAGCAACGACCATGTGTGTGTGTATGTATGTTTGCGCGTTGGATTAGGGGAGTTATAAGGGCGATTTCATTAAGCCGCCGACGTCGAAGTTATTTATTTGAGATTCACGGTAATGAGGGGAAGCTTAGTGAGAGGATTCGCACTGTGGCTGATATGTATTTCTATGGTAAAGCTTGTTGGGGATGGTGGTAGGAGAGGAGAACATTTTATTTCGATAGATCTCATGTTGGAAGAAGTGAGAGTTTTATTCGTTATTTTTACTAGAAGTTTGTTTGGCAGTCTAGAGGAAGTGGTTGAAATGTATTTTCAATATGTAATAATAGAAACGGAGGAAGGAGTTGATTAGGGTACAGGAAACGTCATGATTTATATTTGATAAGAATTATCTTTTATTTATAAAAGTTTATTATTAAATTAATATCGATCGAAGTGTTGTATAGTAGAGATACCGGATATTATATAACGAATTATGCCTATTGAAAATTTCAAAAACACGGTGTTCTACACAAGTGTAAATAGATTCTCGATCAATAAATTAACTGTGCATATAGATGTAGCAACACAAGATGTACTATGTTAGCTATACAAATAGCAATTTAAACGGCCAAGTGAATAATTCATCGACCGATTGATAACTTTTCTGCATTAATCTGAAAATCATTTAATAAGTGTGTAGATATTAAATTTATAGAGCTTTCATGTTGAAATTTTGATTTTGACCGATTGCTTAATTTAACGCGAGCTAAACTAAAGCCATCCATCAGGAACTTGTCAGAACTGCAGTTGTTTTTGTTTTTTATCTATTCTGTCGTTTCTTGAGACAGCTCGATTCATCAAATACTTTTCACTCCATACAACTTAATTGAACCATTTAATTATCTTTATTTATAAAAACAAAGGAACAGAACAGAAACAATCGTCACACAAGTACACTAGTTAGTTATCCTAGTAATTTCGGAACACGATCTACTTGCACTGAAGTATAGTTATTCGCCGGTAACTCGATATACAGCTGAGTTTCAGCTCATTTGGTTGGCTATTCGGAATCGCGTGACAAGTGAAAGAGAATGCCAAACAACGATGAATCCGCATGTATATAAACGCATATATCGCGATACAAAATAAATGAGCTATATCCCAATAATAAAAAGAAAATGCTCATTATTAAAAGAAAAGAAAAATCATATTACACTCTCTTACCAAATTTCGTACTCGAGCCCGTGATTAATTCAGGACAAGAAAACGTACAACAACCCGAACGTGACCATTGCGCAGCTTATCTCGCGTTGACAGTACACTGCAGTAGCAGTAGCAGCAGCAGCCGGCATGTGTACGTTTAAATCCCAGACGCACACATCATAGCGATGGCGGTAGCAACGTCGTCTGTCTGGCCCTTTGATATCTCGCGCGCACACGGCTTTGCTCTCGTAATTGAGAGATTAGAATCTACGACTGCGCGAAATCGTGAGATCGCGCGACGGGTGAAAAAAAGGGCGAACGCGCGTGTATAGTGTGATTGGCAGTTGTTTGGCTTCTCGAAAGAAGAAACGACCCGTCGTGGCTTTTTTTCGATGGATAAAGGGGTGGAGGAATATAGAGGGGTTAGAGAAAGCAATGTGAAAGTTGGCCTGGTTCAACGAGTTGGAAATATATATTTTTTTTAATATTGGGTTGTATGGGAGTAAGAGAGAGAGAGAGAGAGTTTTGGGGCGAATGGTTGGGACGATTTTTATGTGAAGGGGCTGTATTTTTAATTGTTTTAATTTGATTGCTGGTTTTATTGACTGGAAATATCATTTTCTAGACGATTGGATCTAGTCAGGTTAGAGGTTGCTAGATTTGTATAATTAAAATACTTGGAAATTTAATTGTTGCATTGGAGTTATATTTATTTTTGCAAAGTAATCAAATGAATTTAATTACTAGGATACAGTTTAAATACGTAAATGGTTGTCTTCGATATATACCATACTTTTGTCAAACGAATTCCACTTATAGGAAATCGACGATTGAAATTAAAGTTCGTTGCCCCCTATCGAATCGAAGATCTATAAAGGTAGCACTACACATTAGTATCCTCGAATCAAGTATTTTACGATATTGGATAATCCATTATGCAAGGGTAATTGATATCTTCAAAATCGTAAAACGTATTTCACATGAATTCGAGAGCCTCTCACATGCGATTTAATTGTTTTCACAATTTATAGAACGTATTTAAATGCAATAAATGTTGAATTTGATTACTTATAAATACACACAAAATCTTATGTAATAATCAGTTTCCATAATTTACAATACTTTGAGTTTATGAAAAAAAAAAACTAAAGCTCATTTTATCTAATAGATAATGCAACATCATACCTATACTAGAAACTCAAATTACAGTTTTCTTCCTCAACAACTTCATCGAACAACCACGTATTAAACTTCACTCTTCACTGACCCATTACGCCATTACAACCTTCATAATTTATCCAGCTAAACTTGTTGCTCAAACACATTGCAACAAACATTTCGCTTACAATCCCCCTTCCCTCGTTCACAAAACACTACTTCCATATACAACCCGAACACCAGTAAAAAAAAAAACAACGAAGTAACAACGAACCTCCTCTAGAAACAAACCGTCGCACTTCTCTCCATCCATCCATCCTCGTTCGCCCGGGCGTACTTTTCAAATTAATTAAAACATTTTTCAAACGCACACAACGCACGCGCACGCTTACAAGTCCTCCCAGGTTTATACAGCACACACAACCGACCGTTAACTTCCTCCCAACCCTCGTCCGTCGTCATCGTCGTCGTCGTCCGTGCGCCCGGCTGAGTATACAAAAGAGCTGCTTGCTGCTACTGCTACGCGCTCCTTATTCGTAAGCGTAAAAAAGAAAGAAAGTGAACTCGCGAATTCATTCTTTCATTGCTCGCGTCCCCTTTGTTCTTACTAATAAACTGGTTTAATGAGTCGGTGGCGGCGGTGGTAGCGGTCCTCTGTGTGCGCGTGTGTAAAGGTGTGTACGCGCCAAGGAATATCGTGAAAAGAGACGAGAGAGAGGGACGGGATTCAAATTCTCGCTTTTATTTCGCGCGAGGATTATGTTTTGGTTTCTTGTACCAAGCTTGAGAAAGAGTTGGCTCTTGCGTTCATTCTTTCGTTTTTTTTTATTCTTATTCGGTTGTCAAGGAAAAGGAGAGAGAGAGGGGGACGAGGTATACATGGTGTATCGGGGACTTGGGTTGCATTGGCACTCGAGACGACGCGACGACGGCGACGTTGGATTTAAAGGGATGAACGTTGAGCGACCGGGGGATATTTTTTTTTTTTACCGTTTTGATTCTTTACTTTTATACACTTTTTGTCGTGCCTGGTAGTGACGTTTGGTACAGTTGTTGTATTCAGGATTGAGTTCTTTGAAATACTTGTTCCTGATATTCTGGAATTGAAAAATAGGCTACTTAATTTTAAAAAGTAATTTGTAAGAAAATCATATTGAAATATACATTTAATAGAATGTTTGTTATCATTTGACTATTGTAAAATTACAACTTTACTATATACAACGCTCTTTTCTCTTTTTTAATTCAAGCATCCACAACTCATAAACTCACTACAGTGAAAACACGCAGCCATGCAACAGACCGTATATCCCCCCTTACCATCCACTCCACAACAAATATATACACAACACACATACACACATACATCGTATAACCAAATCGCGAGCATCCTCCGTTGATTTCCCTCCGTCAAACTCGTTAACCACTCGAGCCGTCCATTCCTCCTTCTCTTCGCTTCACCTCTCAGGAATAACGAACGGGAGTAAAAATCCTCTTCCCGCACATCGATACCTATAATACTCAACTCTCGAGACATATCGATCCCACGTCATTTACCCTCTCATTCTCCTTCCCTCACCCTTGCACGTTATGCTAATTTGTCAACGGTCGTCCAAACATAGAGAGAGAGGGCACACCGAAAATTATTCAACCAATAGGGGAAAAGTGAACCATAGTATCAGCTACTTCCACTTGGCCTAATTAAATATCTGACTCGACTAGTGGTGTATAAATATATATACAAGCTGCTGTATATGCACGCAGAGGAAAACGAGATAGCGTTTTGCGTAATGGCGCGTTTTTTTTTACATAAATGATGATGGTGGTACGGAACCACGGAGGCAGCGTCGCAAGATGCAGCCACAACTGATGTTGACGCATCTGAACGGTTTTTAAATGAGGTTACGTAAAGAGCGACGCGCGTGCACACGTTTGTGTCCCGGTAATTACGAGTAATTATGGTAAATATGATTTTCTTCGAGGTTTATCGAGCGGGTGGAGTGAAACAAGGTGCTGCGGATGTTGCTGCTGCTGCTGCTACGGGGTGAAGTGGAAATTTATTTATGTACTTTTATGGTATAATTATTAAGCGGTTATTTTGTTTGCCGATGCTGATGGACGTCAGTTAAGTAGGATATTTATAGGGAAATGGTCTTGCCATAGGTCAATAGTTTAATTTGATTAGATAAAGAAAAATAAATACTGAATTTTCAAAACTAACTTTATAATTTGGATAACCTCCTACATATTATACGTATCTAACACAAATTTTGAAATTACATTATATACCCACTGCTTATCAAAACCAAACCCATCGCTGGAACCTGCACCCTATAGTAACCCACCATAGCGATGCGTACCTCTACCCCCTATACAATAAAATTTCGATCAAGTTCCGAAACATATTTTCATATGAAATCGCCTCTCTCTCTCTCTCTTTCTATCTCACTCACTCTCCTCGCAAGCCCCGAAATTTCGACAGCGGGCGCGCGCGCGCGAGCTCGCAATTCGTATAAGCACCAATAAATAATCCCGGGGAAAACGACCTACTCCTACGAGGAAAGAAAAAACGTCACCCCAGAGAGAGCGAGAAAGAGAGACGCAGAAGTAAAGAAAAATCTCCGTCTCCTCATATATATATATACACACACAACGCACACGATTCACCAAGCTAATATACAAACAGACAAACTATATATCTAGGCGCTTATGCACCCCCAGCAGAAATTTTTCAAAAGTTGCGCGGTACTTGTACCTATATATACTATATATACGCGCATATGCTTTATACGACATTGCCACCCCTCCGTATGGAAAGAAACTCATAAACCTCATCGGATATTCCCGACGCGCGGGGTCCGAAAAATTCAAGAATTAACGTCGTCGTCGATGGTATAGCGTTGCTACTACTATACTGCTGTTACCTCGTGTTCCTCGTTCAGCAAGCGAGAGAGAGAGAGAGAGAGAGAGAGAGAGAGAGAGAAAAAAGAACCCCCTGGGATGGATTCCTTACTATAGGTATATATATATATATATATATATATAAATGGTACGTGCTAGGCGAGCCAATGAGCTTCTTTCGCCTTCTCGCGCCCTGTAATTCTTTCGGAAAGTCGCCTACGTATTTTTCCCCAAGCGAGTGAGTGCGATAGAACTCTGAAACAGCCCCCCCTCGACACGCTGGACGAGCAGACACAGGCAAACAGTGACTACTACTATATACATATATATACACACCCTATGTGAAGGTAGGGGGCAAGAGAAACGGTCGACGATCGTCATCTGGCCCGGAACGGTCTTGAGGTTGTAGTTTTTCCGCTGGCGTGTGATATGTGTCTACGTGTATATGTAATACAGTACATGCCAAAAGTCGACGGTGTTATACGTGGCTATAGAGGTGAAATGTGGCTACTTGGGTGTATGGCGTTAAGGGTTTGTATACTATATATAGTGAATAGGTGCTAGAGGTGTAATGAAGAAAATGGATGACGATGAAATTGCATAGAAGGTGATATGTATATGTGGATCTTAGATTAAACGATAATATGAACATTTTTGGAATTGGTCGAACCCGAGGTTTTTGATTTGATTTTTTGTAAATTTACAATTTAGGGTTGGTATTTTTTAATACTATTTAATTGTTTTGATGAGGTTGATTTTGGGTATTTATTTTCATACAACTGGAACTCACTATAGTGGAAAATAGATAAATTCTTTGAGTTATATAGTATACGTGAGAGAAATATTTAGTATAGGCTGTACGAAAAGTCAGAACAGCGAAGGCTTGAGGGGGGATATATGCCGTAATCGATGGAGGTTTTTCGAAATGACTGTTCCATATAGGGTGTCTGAATTCGTAAAGAAGTAAATAAATATATTCTTGTGAAAAAGAATTATAAATATAGGACATGTGAAAATTCACTTTTTATTTTTTATTCTTATTTATAAAGTTGAACAAATATTTAATTAAAATAAATGTAAGTAATAATTAGTAAGCAATAAATAAGACTATAGACAAGAATTTGAGTTGATAATTAGAAAATCTTATTCTAACGAAATTTTACTATAGCGATTACAATAGCGATTACAATAAGTGAGTGTATCTATAAACTGATGAGACTAGAGTAAATCATTATCAATGTTGATATCTTACTTTCCCCTAAATATAATCTGTAAAAAATTGTATAAATCCTCACATAAATTGCACAATAATAAATAAATCTCACATAATACTATCAAGACTAACTTACAGTAAAAAACCGTTACACACCTAGCTTCTCAACGCGCCATCATTCAAAATCATCAAACGCTCACGTGCCTTAACAAAGCTACAAAAATGATTACTCATCCTTCAAAATTGAAAAGATATCACTCCAAAAGTCCTAACCAAACCTACAACTTCAATCTTTCTCACTCTTGCTCTTTACTAGCGACAACCCCAAAAAAGGCCAAGCTAGCGATTTTAATTAATCCTTAAAAAATGGCCCATCAGCCCCTTCGCGTTTGGCGCGTATCTACCCCACGCACTCTACCGAAAGAGCGACACATAAATCGAGAGCTCGATAAAGGGAGATACACACAGCGATGTATAGGAAAAGCATATTACGTACATATATATAGATACACTTTCAGCCAGCTGTGTGTGTATATATATGTATGTGTATGCCGGGGATCACCGGCAATTACGAGCCGACAGTGTTACACACCGCTGCTACCGCCCCCCCGTCGACACGCCCTAGCAGTGGTAGTAGTGGTATACGTAGTGTGCATGGTGAAAACTCGTAAGCGCGCGCGCGCGAGTGAACGAGGGCTACATTTGTCAAAACGGGAAGTTTTCGGGTTTGTGTAAATGAGTGGGAGGGTATATACGCATGTGTATGTGTGTGTGTGTGTATGTCAGTAGGTTCGTTCGGCGAATACGTTTTTTTTTTTTTTTTTTTTGAAGAATGGCTTTATACCTTCAATGGTTCGGGAAAAGTTTCAGTGGTGTGGGAGGGTGAATGTTTCGAGAATTTTAATTTATAACGTGGCGGTTTGTTTGTAACGGTCACGATGAGCGGTGGTGGTGAAGTTCGAATGTTTTGTGTATCTGTGGGTGGGTGAAAGTGCGAACGAGAAGATTGTCTGGATTTTACGGCTTTTACGGCTTTGTTGATCGTATAGTAGTTTTCTGCCCGCCGTTTAAAAAGCACTTTTTTTAAGTGATATATCGGAGATATGAAAAAAAAATAATAAATAAAATATTGAAATATAAAAATATAGTGGATGCAAATTTAAATATTTATATGTTATCGAAATTGGATTGTAAGTTTTTGAAATATTTAAAATAATTTGGATACTTTTTATTAGTTCCCGCACTTTTTATTATTAAAAAGTTCCAATAGCTCACCCGTGACAAATTAAATATATTAAAAAACGTAAGTTTCTTTGAGCATCTTCATGTCGTTACATTAAAAAACATACACAGAAAAAATAAAACAGTAAAATCAACTGTATTAGTGAAGTAATAATTCCATTTTTCCGAAAATGAAAATTCTACTTTTTAAGAATGGAGATTCTACATTTCAAAATGAAAATTTTATCGATTCTACCGATAATTGTACTTTAATGTAATTTTTGGTTTATTTTATTATGATTAAAAGATCCAAAAGTATCTCCAGTTCTGAATCAAACCACGTATAAATCGTTTTGATGGTAGCTAAAATTTCTTCATCCATTGTTGGTCCAAGATTAATCTATTTTTGTTAAATCATAAGATAAATAAGTTGATAAAAAAAAAGTTTTTGGAATATCATCCCATTTTTAATATTGTATAAATTCTGTGACTAGGATAAATAAAATAATATTGAGTATCTCAAAATTATTTTTAAAAATCGATATATTATATTTTACTTTTATAAATCAGATATAATATATCAATATCGAGAAAATAAAATGTATTAGACATAAACCTGTTTCTCTAGAAATACCAAAGTTACCACAATTACAGCACCATCTATGTAACTTCCTAATTTAAATGTTATTACACTATGTATTGTTTTGCAAAATCCTCAAACAAATTGGACAAATTTGCAAGGCAAATAACCAACAATCCCATCAAATCAATATTCAAACCACATCCAAACCACCTCCATCAATATGAATTCTTGCATCCCAAGTTACCTTCCACTTCTCCCATCACTGTCACTCAGACACTCCATTCCACTTATTAATAGCATAACCATATACACCCCCTCCATCAACTCTGTCTTCTCCTCACATGGAATTCACTCCTACCCCCTTTTGGAGAGAGAGTACAAAAACCAACCGACTTTCATCAACCACATCGTATAGTTTCTCTTTCACTCTCTTCACTATACTCTCCACCATACAACTACTATATACGCATCAACCATGCGTAACTCGTCGGAAACAAATTACTCCCGCGATACGCGTCGTTCTCTAGCTGCAGAGAGCAATCCCCGCAATTCCAATAAGTACACTCGAGCCCGAAAACCAATCTCTAAAACATCTCTCCTGATCCGTATATACGCTCGCGATGCGAGAGAGAGCAAGAGAGCGTCTATGGAATTTTCATTTCGCCTGGGATCAATCAACCCCCTCCGTCAAAAGAACCCTCCCAGAGCTGCTGCTACTACTACTACTACTGCTTGTGCTGCTTACCTCGTGCAACGAACTCTCACTCTCTCGTACGCTCAACGGCGAGCTATTCAAAATCGCAGGGCACGTAGAGTAGAAGTAAGAGAGAGAGAGAGAGAGCAAGGATACTCATAATTATCGAGAGGAGCGTATAGTATAGCAGCACTACCTGTGATAAATGGTAATTGCTAATTAGGGCTGAGTGCGAAGTTTGAGAGTAATGATTGAGGGGCGACTTTGTAATTTGTAATTAATGGTGTAATCGTTGTTGTTTGTTAGGTAGCCTTGTTTCGAGGGCTTCTGAAGTAATGTCGTTATGCTGTAACATTCATCTTATTATTAGGTTATTAGTCGCTAATGATTGTCATAATTAGTGTAAATATGTCAATCGAGTTTTCAACTAGTTGTCGTTAAATGGATTACATTTGTGATCCACGCTCATAGCCAGAGGCATTTACAATTATCAATCAAAACTAATAACAAATATTTTTGTTACATCCTTTCCATAAATGATTGAATAAAAGCATAATTGTTTTAAAAAAAAAAACTTTATTCCCATTAAAATAGACGTTTATTGCGAAAAATAATATCGGAAAAATACGTATACACTTTACCGACAGCTACGTCACTCCATCGTGTAATAGTTTCACCAATCGATTAACAATCATCAACTCGACATCTGTTTCGCTTCATTTAAATGTTCATACCACCCAGTATGTTACATAGTTACTAAAGCAAACAGCAAGCGATTAGTTCGAAGTCGGCAAAGACGCGCGTGTATAGCTAGTAAATGCTTCGGTCGCTAGGTGGCATATGCCAACGCCAAGGCTACACTACTGCGAAGTTATGCATAATAAAGACCAAGTTAGAAACTTGAGAAAGAGAGAGAGAATACTATAGAATGATCACAATGCAACATAGCTATTGTACGGTTAACGATTATTGACGACTCTAAATCACCGTATCGACGATCTTTAACTAACCGCATCTTATATACTTTACCCTCTAAAATTACAAACTGTATAGCATTGACTATACTCAATGCTTAGGTATATATATATGTATACTTGCACGACCAACCCCAACATGAAATTCCAGCTCACGCCAATCTCTCATTCTCTTTCCCTCCGTGTGCGATAAGAAACCGCGCGAGCGTGCAAGCCGGACGTATATAATTGCTCCCAGCGGTCTCTCACCGCGCGTTGCACGTGCAGCACACGTGGCGAATGCGCGAACTTTGCTGAGGAAGAAAGCACGCGAGGAGAGTAGAGTTAGAGTTTTCAAGGGGTAGGAGAAGAAAATTAGTGTAGGAGAAGGGAAAGAGAACCCAGACCGATCGATTTTGGAAATTTATTTCGGAAGGGAAAGCTACTTGCGACCCTTTGAAGTACATGGGAAGTAAGTAGAAAGGGAGAGAGTAGGTAGTAAACAACAGGGTAAATAATTGATGTTTATGTGTGGTGAAGTGGATGGAATTCGGTTGATTGGACATTTCGCCTATGGAGTTTATGATATTGTAATTCCGAATTGAAATATTATTTGCTATATAAGTGAATACATAATTTATTGGTAGTTAGTAAATTTGATACATTGACTAGGAAAAAAAAACAAAATTTCTACTTTTGTATACTTTTGTTTCTTCTTAGTCAGTATATAACGTTTTGTTTAGGACACGCAAATAAATCCACGCGATATGCCGTAGTTCTTATTCATGGTTCTTCTTACGCGGATGATTTACGATAAGTACACGATGATGGCGCGGCCGTAACACAACGCGTAATTTATTATTTATCTCGTCCGTTTGCGTATAAATTACAAAAAAGCGCTGTGTAGAGAGATACCATGAGAAATATGCTGCCTGTGCCAAAAAATCCTTGCGAATTAAGGATTTTTACAGCAATGGGGTGTAAAAAGGTTTTTTTTTCGTGGTTTTCGATTAACCAAAAGCTCTTAGTTCGTATTCATATTCAAAGCTATATACCAATTTAATCTACATTATTATTAAATGTTATATTAATCAAACTCCAAAATTTCCAATCAACCTGTAGTAGTTCTACTTCCAAATTGAAAATTCAAAGCCGACATTTCCGAACCGCTTTCATCGAAACTACCTCAACGTACCAGACAAATCAATTTCGCAACGTATTCAATCCAAATACGACATATTACCTCGCAACATCAAACTAATAACCCTCATAAAGCTTTGGACCACTCCAACCTCCCGCATGTATCCTCGAATACCTTCTGTAACATTAGCGTTACCACGAGCCTATATTAATACCTCTCGTTGTTACATTACCTCCCTCAGTTCCAATTTTATCATTACTAATACCTCACGTCTATACTAAACAACTTACCACAACACACCCTCCTAATCAAATTTTACCATCTCTTCGTCATCGTCCACGCCTCTTCTCTTTAAAGAAAAAAAGGGCAAAGATAGAGAGAGAAAGAACCAAGACAACGACGACGTCGTATACGTACACATTGTCGTCGTCTCTACTGCAGCAGCAGCAGCAGCAGTAGTAGTCGAGCAGGCAGCCGACTGGTAGGGGCGTACGTCGTTATTTCGCGGTGGATGCTGCGCGGCGCGCTGTGTGCGGGATCAATAGCGTAGAGAGACGAGAGCGAGCGAGTGAGCAAGCGAGTGAGAGAGAGAGCGCAAGACAAACGAGGAGGGAAGAAAGGAGGGAGAGAGAGAGAGAGAGAGTGAGTGCGAAGGGTGATTCCCCGAGTCCCGGAAGCCCTACCTTCCCTCTCTCTCTCTCTCTCCCGCCGTTTCTGCACACACATACAAACACATATATAGAGATATATACATACACCCTCCAGTCGGCATCTCTTTCTCTCTCGGCGGCCTCTTTTTTCCCTTCTCCTCGCTCGCGCGCGCGCGCCCGTTCGCACGTATATACGTCTACGTGTAGAGATATACACATATATAACCTACGTACGTACGCTCGAGTTCTCTCCCTCCCTCTCTCTCTCTCTCTCTCTCTCTCTCTCCCTTCGTTTCTTTCACTTTTAGCTGACTCTCTATGTCTCTCTCTCTCTCTCTCTCTCTCTCTCTCTGTTTTACCGGTTTATTTTTCATTTTCCCTCACTCCGAGTACTACACCCCTCTGCTGCTGCTGCTGCTGCCGCCGCGAGCAACCCCCGGAGTCGATGCATCCCAGGGTCGTTGCTACCGACAGCGAACGACCCGAGCAGCAGTGGCAGCAGCAGCCCGGCGTTTCTCGCTCGCGTGTATACGTGTGTATATGTGTGTGTGTACTCTCTGCACACACAGATACATCGGAGCGAGTATTCTCTTCGCGTTGCTGTTCTCTCTCTCTCTCTCTCTCTCTCTCTCTCTCTCTATCTCGGTCTCTTTCCCTGATGTGTGCATGTGAGAGTCTACATATATATACATGTATATATGTAGATATGTATAAGTGTTTGGGATGTGTGAACATTTTTAAATAGAAGTCCGCACATACGTGAAGCTTGTACGTATACTTTTCGCTCGTTTTCGCACCGTCTATCTGGTACTCTGGATACAAGTTTGTATATATACGTATATGTATACGAAGGTTTGTTTGTGTGCATAAGTTTTACTGTATTGGCACTGCACACGTATAGGTATACGTAGACATTGACACGGATTAAAGGGAATAAAATAATGGACGAGCGGAGAACGATTGTATGTTCAGGTGTATATGTGTATGTATGTGTAAATGCGTAAGAAAGAACGAAGCCTCGCTTGTATATAGATGAATGAAAGAGGACGCGATGGTGTGAGTTAGTCGCATTTGTGTGCATTTATATAGGTTTGCACTTTTGAAATTTTGCTTCTCTCGCGCAGATGTTGGAATGAAATTCAGTAATAAAAGCGACGTTTTCAGGGAGCGATATGATCTACATATACGTGTGTGTATATGTGTGTGTGTGTTTAAAATTCGAAAAGTAAAATAACAAAAGGTTGGATGTTGGAAAATATGTGGTTATATAAATAAATTAGTCATACATAGCCGATATTTTATCTTGTCTTTTGATAAAAAAAGAACCCTTTAAATTGGAAAACGGTTATTGACTTATCAGAGAGATACCGCACGTGTCATTAATAATCTGAATATTCATCGTCGTTTCACAATCGAAATACCTATACTATCACGGTATTTTCCAATTTGCAGTAAACCCAAACGTCAACGACCTCTGAAAAAAAACCAGCTAAATACTCTCAAACCCGCTAAGCACTGGTTTACAACCTACACGTGTACGCTAAAAATCCAGTAAATACCCATACTATACGCATATATACGTATATATATACTACTACCCCTATACGTACGGACCTCGCATACACTGTGCGTATATGTGTGCACCGACGAGATAAAGGAAGACACGGTGTATTGGCCCTAGCGCGGTACTATACATGTATAGAGATTGCAAATGCGCCCGTACGAAGGGAGAGCTTCTCATGTACCAATACAATTGCTCTCTCTCATTCCTCTCTATATAGCCTAGGATGTATTGGGAGCAGACATCGTTAGTCCGATACGCGAATTTCCCCATGATTATGTATTTACTCCGTTTCAGGAGGGATATATTCACACGCTGTGCGTGTATTTCACAGGATCTTGGGAAATACAGTAAGGTGTATCGTATAATACAGAAATGATTCTCACGAGATTTTATATATATATATATGTATACAGTACTAACGTGTAAGTATGATAGATAGGAACTGCTAGGGTTGGTTTTGTGAGATTCGGTTTGGAATTTTATGACGATAGAGTCATAATTTTGCGTATCCATGAATTTACATCGCATATAGTTGCTTATGTGTGGTGGATTGAGGAGTGCACAGAGAGAGAGAGAGAGGCTCATGAATTTTCGCATCGAATATTGATGCACCAGGGGCGCACGTGACCGGTGCAACGAGCGCGAAATAATTAGGCTTTTTGAATCGCAGATTGATTTCGAAACTAATTAATTGCCGAAACTTTTAATTGCGAAGGGGATTGGGGTTGGTATATATATCGGTTATTCCGTACAAGTTAGGATAATGATGTACCTAATATAGTACAATGTATTGTTAATTTTAGGGCAAGATTGTAATTTTAATAATTATACGATACAATTAGTTACAGTAATTTGATATACCAAAACATTATGCACATCCGATACGAATTAATATAAATTTGTTCCTTAAAAAATTATACGTTATTGACATTTAACGGTTACATATAAAGTAATAATTTATTTCGTATAGATTTAAACCAACAAATACATAATTGTGCATAATCGACTATACAACCGCTTATACTGACGCCTCGAAATTTGCATAACATTTATCCATATCATCAACCGCGAGCAGCACTTTTACAAAACTCGTTGCACAGAGACTATCGCTTCGATAAACCGCATTTTCGCAATTATAACGCCAGACTGCTCGCGATCCGATACACGTGGCACATTATCTCTAAAGCGATGCTCTAATAAACCCGAAAAAGCTCCATCAAATATCTTAAAAAATTACTCATCAGAACGGTATACGCGCGTGCGCATCACACGAAAATTGCCATCTCGAATTTCACACGCGCACGCGCGCTTTTAGCGATGAACGAGAGGTATTATAATAATACCATTCGCTTCGTGAAATCCTTCGTACGTTGACTTTCGTGGATTTATCAGCGCATGCTGTATTACACGTACCTCGTTGTAATGTATATATAACGATAACGTCGAAGCGAGCAAACGAGTGTGAGCACTTTACAAGAGCTTTTATTGGAATTAATTTTTGGAACAATTCAGGCAATCCTGATATTTTAAACGATTTTTATTTTTTCGAACAGTATCTCTGATTTCTGTCACAATGGTGTCTTGGGAATTGTATTCAAATAAAGGGTTTTAAAAATTGTATTTCTCGTCATTATTAATCTTGCGTGTAAATTGCTACATTAAATATTAAATGCTGTACATATAGGTACTGCGTAATTTATTTAAACGTAATTTCAACCCTTGTTAAACTTATGTAGATTAGGAACCTACATGGGAAGACTCAGAGCTAGCTTCAACTTTGTTGTATTGTACTTTACTGACAAAATTAAATAAAACATTCCTTCTTATATTATACATATATGCATTTCACGTTATTCAAGAAAATATATAAAAATATATAAAAATCACGTTATTGCTAATTGAATATCCACCAAACTAAAAATCAAAGCCTATTTTACAAAAACGATCAAACTCACACCATGTTTTAAGCACACCAATCTTACTATAGCTTCTAAATATATACTTCAAAAAAACCAGCCTCACTTCATCAAAACCAATAGCCTATCAAAACTCTCAGCCCATCTACCGAACCTTCCAAAATTCAATATACCATTTTCCTCATCCCATCCTTTACGATCCACGAAATACTCAATTAACAGCTAATACACTCTAAAGCAGGTCCATCAAAACTTTCGCAAAATTAACCACATCAAAAATCACCTACTCCAAATCCCTCGTAAAACTCCCCCAAACTATATCCCCTCTTTTACCTCCCTCTACTTCAAAAATATTTCCTCGCCATAGTCGATCGCGTGCATCCAACACAAGCGAAAGACGATCACAGCAGCAGCTTCTCTCTCTCTCTCTCTCTCGTGAACAAAAGAGCGCGTCGCGAGTTTCAAGGACAGCGCGGCCAGCAGCAACAGCAGCAGCAGGCCACACACGCACGCACGCGATCGGCCCTGAAAACTTTCACGTGTGTGCATATGCTCGCTTGCCTGCCTACCTGCGAGAGTATATACCCTCTTTCTCTATATACCCGCCGCTTCTGCTTGTTACTGCTGCTGCTGCTGCTTTATCTCGTGCTTTGTCTTCTTCGTCTTCTTCGTCTGAGCGGCGGGCATCGCGCGGAATTGTCTATAAATAAGTCAACGTAAAGGATGCGCATGAGCGAGGTGAGGTTAAAAGAGGTTGAGGTGATGATGGAGTTGTGGAAGGTCGGGGGAGAGGGGCAGGTGTTGGAAGGATTGGTCAAGTGGTTAATTTTATTGGTAATCAGTTTTGGGTTCTGATAGTTATACATATTATATGATGAAGGTAAAATGGATCAGATCAAGGTTTCACTTTGTTCGGGATATTAAAGTCAATCAGTTAGGTTCATAATCCTTGTTTTTTTAGCTATAAAATGTAAATTTTTAGATTTAAGCCAATTAAAGAGTGTTTTTATGATATTAAAACATATATAGAAAAAATTAGCGACCCTGATGTAAATCTTTATTCGAAAATTAATAAAATTCCGTCTATCACCAGAATTCCTCGTTAACAAGGACATTAATAATGGCTTTCTTAAATAACGTAAAAACTATAAATTCATATAGAATCATAACCATTACTATTTTAATGTCCGTTTCATCAATAATATATAGGGTAAAGTTCTTTGAAAAGATACATAGAATACTAGGGCTAAATGTGATTTAGTGTCCCTAATGGCCTTTATATCTCCTCGTGAATAGATACGTTATTTATGTACAGCTTTATTAATAAGCTTGAATAGAACAGTGAAAAGCGTTCCAAATTTTAATGCTTCTTATGGATTTATGATAGCACATAAACTTATTGAAATAAAATCTTTTTTTCTCGCTAAAAATATCTACTCTTAATTTATCGTAAAAAAATATCATTCGTTGTATGAAGTAAAGTACAGAAAAATTGTTACATTTATATAATTAATTATTTCACTAGACATGACGTAACCAAGAGTATTTAATTAAAAGATCATTACGCTACAACTTAATTATACAGATATCTTTCAATTATGTTCATTAATCTGAAAACTCGTAAGCTCGTAAATATCAAGTTTTTATACCCAATCCAGCAGTGTTACATTAAGGTCAGATTTTTTTTGACTCATATATCAGCTTATTAAATCAACTTTCAACAACAGACAAATCAACAGCCAAAGAATCTATTTCCCTATTCACTACTCAAAACTAATCCATCCAAAATTCAAGCATTACCAGCCTAATCTCGCGCAAATACCAAGAATCACCAAATACTTTACCGATACCTACACACACATACAGCACACTGGTCCCCAAAAAAAAAAAAAAAAATCATCCGAATCGAGATCACGCTGGCGTGCAGATCCATCCGCGCGATTATCTCGTATTACGCTACTACCGCAATCGTTAGGCCCCCATCGTATATTTACGTTCGATTTCGTCGGCTTCGTCATTATACCTCTTTTTTTTCTCCACTCTCTTCTACCCTTCTTCTCTCGCATCATCGCGCGGCACTTTTTGACTCACAACATCTCACATATATATACATATATACCATACGTGCAGCTCTCTTTGGATCGTCTGAATATCGAATGAGTTAGGCGTGCGCGTGCGAGCGAAAGCAGCCGGAACGAAATAAAAAAAAAGAGGACGAGAGAGAGAGAGAGAGAGAGGCACGGGCCCCGAATATGTTAATTTACGGCCACACAGAGGGCAATAGTTCTTCAGCGCGTTGAGCGTCTTATACCTGTTAAGAGTGCGCGAACGTTGTTTTTTTTTTCTCTCTTTTTTTTTATTTTTATTATGTACGTGAAAGAGTAAAGGTGAGGTGTCTTCGATGGCTTTTGGTGAGTGCGTGGAGATTAGGTGGGGAAAATTGGCGATTTGAATAACGAGAGGTAGGCGGCTACGTTTGCTTCTAATGAGTGGAATTTTACTGGAGGGATTAGAGGAGAGGTTTTGATACGACGGTAATTGCCAAGTGTGTGTGTGGGTGGGTCGTTAATTAAGAGTATACTGCGTAAATTGTTTTGGTAGTATAAAAATACGATAATAAGGGGATTACTTTGATTTTCACTTTTACGCCTTTTATTCATTAATGTTACTGATATTTACTATATGGTATGGAATCTTTTATTTTGCAATAAAACTAAAATATTCTAACGAAATATTAATATAGTATTTTAATATAGTATTCACATGGATCATTTCAAAAATATTTGTTCTATCAATATGTTTACAAACTATGTCGATGAAGAACTTTCATAGTAATATATTGAAAATCAATATTTTACATGAGAAATACAAAATTTTAATATTACGATAAACTATATAGCAAGCAATTTTACCCTATTGAAAATTATTTTCATTTTAGAAACTTTTTTAATAATACTCTGTCCCTTATCACAAAACCAAACCATATTAAAAATCCTTGTAATAAATAAATGCCACCCCTGGTAGAAATCGATTCCATTAATTGACTAAGAAATAGCTAGTTTCTCCAGTAATAGCCAAAAACTAGATACTTTTCTTGGCCATTTTTATCTATCTATGAAACGATTT
>JAYJLV010106633.1:0-11608 GCA_036873485.1 Torymus texanus | reverse complement strand
TATCTATATATATGCATACACACACTACAATACACGCTACACTTCCTCGAGAAAGTTTCGCGCTCGAGGGGCAGCTAAGTGGTTCTGTTACAGTTGCGATTTTGCTCTCCGCGCGCGCATGTACAGACTTGCGCGTGCGCAGCTTTTCCTTTTGTTTCCTACCGCCTGTAGGCGTTTTCGCGGTCTTTTTCGCTTTATATATATATATACGTATATATATATATATATTATACGTATACGAGGTCTATAGCAACGAGGGTAATTGCCGCGAGTGCGAACGAGACAAGCGTGTGTTGTTACCGTAGATTTTTTTCTAAAGAGCGAATTCGGAGGGAGTTTGAAAATAAATCGGCTACGGCGTGTATATATAAGTAAGCGCTTCGGGCATTGTTCTCGTTTAGGCATTTTTTTGAAACGTATATATATACAGTTGCAGGTGATTCATGGTCAATATAAAGTTAAAGTTCTCGTAAGTCGGAAAAATGCTTTGCTTGGAAAACATTGAAGGAATTAAAATGCTAATGCGTTCGAAGTTCTATTTTTAGTTTCATTGGTTTAGCGCTGCTGCGGAGTTTTGATTTTACACTGGTCTGATAAAAGTTTTGTTATAACTTACGCGACATACGTAATACTTTCTCAAATCGCAACTATTATACCATTTAGCGAAACTTGACAGGTGACTGTTATTACGGGCAATTATTTGCGAGTGCTGTATGTCGTTGTCCTCAAGCATTGTTGAGTATATAAAACGTATATAAGTGTAAATTTAATGTAGCATGCGGGAGAAAAACTTAAAAGTAAATTAACAACGAAATAACAATGGAATTCAAAGCGTTTATGTGCTTGTAAAAAAATGTTAAATATTTGGCTGTGTTGAGTAAAGCAAGATTTAAAGTCTTATATATACAGAAGCATAAATCATTTAATATTGCACTAAATAATTGGAAAATTTTCTAAATATTCAATTACTTATTGATTATGGAAAAGCTTCACTTAATAACACGCTATCAATTTTAATTAACGTGTAAGAAGAAAAGAGTTAATGAACCGAAGTTTATAAAGCCGTATGTTATTAATGGCCACATCTAAACCTTGAAAAATATCTGTAATTGAATTGACATAAAAGATCTAATTTTATGGTTTACTTTTATGAATACGGAAGCACTTTTCTCACTCTAAGTGTACTCCAATCTTTGTACGCACATCAATTTTTTTATTATTATGTAAAGATAATTTACTTGTATTAAATTTCTCCACTTTATTGTCGAAACACATTGTTATTAAATTTATTTTATCATAAACTGCTCCAACGGTATTTACGATATGCTCCTCTTCATTATGATTCTCTAAACCACGCGTTCATTGTATATTGAGCAAACAGCTATCAACTATAAATCATCAAAACAACTTTCATAGAAGCATAAAAAGTGTATCACTGATCACGTTAAAATAGAAGTTAAAAATTTACTGTTACCATTTGAACCTAATACCAACGTAAAAAAAAGATCAATCAAACACAAAGAACACTGCGAATAGCATTCGGTAAGGAATAAAAGGTGATAGTAATTCAAGCGAGAAATTAAATTGAGTATCGAAAATGTAAGTTTAATTGTGTATTTTCTCCGGCCTTAATCAAACATTCCTATTATTCCAATTTCACAATTGGTTCGCGAACGATTCACGATATTGCACATCACACACACACACACACACACACACACACACACACACACACACGTGCCCAATCAAGTATACAACCATCAACTTTCCTCGATCTGCGCCCCAACCGATTTTCGAAATCGCTTCTCTATGTCGGCGAAATAAAAAAAAATTTCTCCGTCCTTGCAACAAGGAACTACTTCTATATACGTCGAGGTCATCGAGCGATGATCGACAGCCGGCCACACATCACAGATGCAAATGTGTCGCATTTCGTCCCTAATCCGTAACCAGAGCACTTTTGTGAACTCTCTAGATCCCGTTGGCAAGGTTATAACGTATAGGACAATCATCAGAAACTTTATGATAATGATTCTTTTTTTGTTCATATACCAACGTAGACGGAAAAGTTTCAAGAGCAGAACGCAACAAGACGGATGCTTTGCTATATGTTTATGTGTGTGTATATATATAATATGGTAATATATGAGAGAACGACACGTGGAGTTATGCAATTTTTCAGTATAATATAGAACATCGCGATCGCAGCTGCTAAAAATACATTTCTCAAGCTCTCGCGCGTGTATAATCGTCTTTGTGTGAAATAAACGCGCGTATATATATACGCATTGCAAAATCGATATCGATGTTATCCGAAGAATGCGTCGCACTTCGCGAGTGATGCCGATTTTTAACAATGCGGAATATGGCGAATCGGAAAAATGCTGTCGTTCCGAATGGGGCTTTCTCTTTGTGGCGCGACAAAAAATTAAACGCCTCTTAAGTGATCAAAGAAATGCAAGTTACGATGATTTTTTTTTTTTCATCTTTGTGCCTGAGTTTCTCGTTAACTGCGGTCGCAATTTAACAGTTTTCTTTTTTTCATTTTAATTTTTAAAAATGCATAATTCTATTTGAGTCTCTTTAATAAAACATAAGTCTACAATCTAAACAATATTTTATATGGATAAAAATGGTTAAGAAATGCAAGTGTTTACATAGCAGTTATTAATGTATAAGGTTATATCGATGCATAAGCAAGTATCGTTATACCTGCAATAAATCGTTTTTCACAGTTTATCCCATGCTCGGACAAAAAAAAACTCATCCTTTCTTGCACCACTTTATTACACTACAGCGATCCGTAATAAAATAGCTCGAATACATTATTATAATCGCTATCGATCTAAATCATTAAAATCCAGTTTATGGATCAACTTTCGCCATACTCTATATGTATCTAAAAAGATTTTTCATCGCGATATACAAGTATACGCGAGTTTTCAATCACACGTCGAGTCATATATATATTCGAAAAATTTTATAATTACTCGATTACAGTACTCCTAAATGAAAAAGGCATTCGTCATGAATTGCAAATGAAAAGCGTTTACATTTGCACCAGCTCATACGTGTTACGATTGTTGCAGATAAGTCAGAAATTGAGTTATACTTCTTCGCGACTTCCATATTAATGAAGACATCAGGATTATAGTGCAACGTTGCATATATACAGTTGAAAATTGCGAGCATTCACCTATAACACAACAACTCGCTTTCGCGAACGCTAGTCGTGGTCGTGTGCTTGCTTCTCATTCTCTCTCTCTCTCTCTCTCTCTCTCTCTTACTCTGTAGCTCAATAAAAAACTTTCAGGAGTCGTAAAGACAACGACAAGGCCGCTCTAAGGCAATCGACACGCGTCGCTCTTCGCGCGTGTCTTTTTCTTCGTGTTATGTACCATCGTTTCGTATTGAATTGTTAAAAACTTTTTGCCCGATTCCCGAACACTTTTGTACTCTGCGTTGCAAAATTTTGCATGGGAACGACATTGTTGATCTTTTCATCGATGTGGCATCGATTAACCGATTGAAAATTTATCAGATTCCAGTCGATTAGACAACAAAAGAATTTTACCCAAAGGAAATACATACACGTTACACAATAATTCCTACTATACACCAATTCATCGTACGTCAACTTCCGCAGAATCTCAAAATCGCCAAATTATCGGTATTACCATTGTGTAACAACCAATCGGTAGACAAAACAGCACGTTTTTGTATGCGTTAAAAAAAAGCGCGCGCGCGTAATTATCCCCACAGTCTCCGACGACTCCCTTAAAACAAAAACAAAAAATCACAATTCCGCGCAACTAACAACAAATGATAGGTCGCCAACACTTACAGCAACGTCGACTCGTCGCGCGCGCTCGCCTTTAGTGTCCATTATACCATTACACTCGACTCCTTTTTACGGTATATCCCCCATAGTGTATAGAACACCGCGGCTGACTTTCCAATAGGATTTTTACGATTCCTCGCGGGGCAGAACCAATGTGCTCGCGTTATATACTTTTCCCGGGGGCGAGTATATATATATATATATATATATATAAGCGCGTAACGACACGGGCAAACCTCGAGCAACAAGGAAAAACCGGCTTGCGATCATAGCATAGCCGAAATAAGTCGTTTTACGCGTCGACGTGTTATTTAATATTTTGAAAGAGAGAGAGAGAGAGAGAAACGACTGTTTTGGCGCTAGGCGCCTACAGTTGTGTTTGTCACGCGCGTTGACGTAGTTTAAGCGTTCTATATATCGGGTGTAGAGTAGAAGAATTTTCTGTTACTATGGAATCTTGTAATTTGGTAGTTCTCGTATACAGAGCGCAAGTGTGGTTGAAATCGATGTTGTAATTATAACTTGCAATAATTTTCTGTACTTGCCTGTTGAGTGTAAAAAGCGAGGAATGGCGTGCACGAGTCTCATCGAAATTTGCATTTAACAACTTTTTACTGTCGCTTTTCTGAGAAAAATAATGTTATTTGGTATTTTTTTTTTATGTAACGTCAAATCGTTCGTTTTACATTTGCTCTAGAAATTTAGCACAGCGTGAAAACGTCGGCGCATAAATGATTAGCGCGTTGCTGTATTGTTTAATTGTTAGGCTTGGTCGAGAAATATATTTTGCACTTGTGAAAATTTATTGTTTAGCTGTAACAGCGAGAATAGAATGCTTATTTTCGCTAAAATGGTGCAGCGATTTCTCCGCTATGATTTTGAATAATGTCATCATTTGAAAAGTAATTGGATATTTTAATATTTTTGGTAAATATTAAGTGAGCGGAGAAAAGCGTGATTTTCTCCTTACTTGTTAACTTTTAACGCCAATTATGGCACGTTGGTTTTCATCTGGACGCATTAAATGTATAAACTAAAAATTACATAATTTTTTTGGTGGCATTTTAATTTCTCCTTAGGAGAATTGTAGCCTTGTATCAATTATTCTCCACAACCATATTTACAAGCAACGTAAAGAGAAACTAGAATTGCACTCCATCTCTATATAAATTCCACATTTTTAAATGCAATACCATAACAACATCACATCTCCATTTAAAATTTTCCATATTTCCATGCTAAACTCGTACCTCGTCTATAAATTTTCCAGAACGATGGAAAAACGCCTCATCGATATATAATCGCAAGGCAAACTGCAGCCTCATGAACGACACAGCACGATCGGGAAAATAAGAGGTGGAACTTTATAGAGAGAGAGAGAGGGTAAAAAAAAATAGAAATCCGTATATATATATCCCTTGCGTCATGGGAACATTGCAGAAAAGTGCGCCCCGTTTTTGCGAAAGACAATCCATTAGTGCGCAACCATTAACAGACGAATAGACACTATCGACTACCACTTACGCACCGTATAATAATCTAATGGGCGCGGAATATAATGCCGTAACGCGTACGCGTGTGCACATGTATATATTTTATGAATTTTTGCTCGATTTTTATTAACGCATTACGCCGACTCAAATGGGTCATATATATATTTTTTTTTTGCCCCACCATCGTTCTTCGTAAAATTCGCGTAGCTAACGACGTATATACGTGTGCGCACGCGTATGTAGGGTGCAATTTTACCGAGCCCACACGCGGCCCTGGGCGCGCATATAGTTTATGCGCATTCCTTCGTATACGCTTATAGACGTGCATGTGTATGTGTGGCTAGTAAAACTGTTTGTAAACAATATCATTGCTACTTCTGCGTATATGAAAGAGTTTATGTAAGATACGATTGCGTTCGATATATTTCTTGAATAAGAAATAAATGCAACTACGCAGAGCGATAATGTTTATAATGTGATTTTTGAGGAATTATTTCCTTGATTCGCGATACGGTGAAGTTATATTTAGAGCTCGAAAACAAAACTGTGTTATCTTTTACACTGATGTATTTTTATCTTAATATTAATGTCAGAAAATTTTAAGGTATAAGATGCGAAGATGAAAAATATACATTAACATTTCGAGAGTTAAATTGCAAGCAATGTCTTGTACCATATTACCTTTCATTCTTATGGAAAGCATACTATATAATATGAAATATAAATGTCAGCATAAAGCTCCTTTATTCCATGAACACATCTCTAAACGCATCGCTAACCCACATTCTCCACTCAATTCTTATACACTAGTTTCCCCGAATATCCCTATCTATATACTTACTATATATAAAAACAACAAACCCAAACGCGCATGCTACACACCGAGACATACCACAAACTCTATATAATTACGCGCGTTTACGAAAGTCGCGATCACATATATATACGCTCGCGCCCCTACGGTCGACCATATCGCGCCACATCGGTCCAATTAAACAAATTTTGCGTCTTGCGCAAAATGATATCCGCGACTCTCACGCTCACTTCGACGAGAGGGATAATTGACCTCTTTGCGCGCGACGCCGGTGCATGTAGCATGCACTCTTGTCTATAATAATGCCAGCACGTTGTTGTATATACGTTTACTATATTCCCTTCTCCCTAACTGCACGAAACGTCAAGAGATTTAACGGGTATATATACTTCGATCGTGCGAGTGGGTTGGCCCGGGTATATGATAATGAACAGATCGATTAGGATCTGATGTATTGTGGGTGGGTGAAATAGTGGTTGAAGCGAAATTTTGAGGAACTATTGTAATGGTGAGGTTGGAGTGTAAGTGTATGATGGAGTGAAAAGTGTAATGTGTATGATAGATTTAAGTATGTTTTATGAGAAGTGAGTATAGGGGATAGTTGGTAATTGAAAATAGTAAAGATTTCGCAGACTGTACTTAACGAACCATCGATGATTGTAGATGTGGTCTGAAAATATAGCGGTATAACTCGAAACAGTTTCGAAGAATGAAAGTGTGTTTCCGGTAGTATATTATACTCGTTCAATGTCAAGTTTGATAAATTTGACAGACGCTCTTTCCGCCTATTAATATGTTTCTTTAAAAAAGAACACGATACCTGTAATAACAGAGTGTAACTATATTCCGACCTATATTCTTCATTTTTTCATAAATTATAATACAAAATAAAAATAGATAAATCACCTGTAATTATAACTTTACCACACAAAGATACTAAAAATCACGCCACTTTCAATTACCGATTTCTCATTTCGCAAAAATACAGCATTGTTTTAACCCACTTACCACCGTGCATTCCTACTATTACAGCCTATAAACAAGCTGTTCAAGCGGTACAAGCTACACACGCGCGCTCGCTACTGAAAATAATTAAAAAATCTCTCTCTCTACTTCCCATTGAAGTTAAGATACGATCTCGCGCGTACAGAAAAAAAATCCGATTACAAGCTAACCGCGCGAGTGGTAGACCCGAATTAGTAAAAGGCTGCTAAGTTCCCCACCATTGACTTCTCTTATCATCGAATTCGCGTGGGAAAACTCTCACAAAAAAATTCGCCCAACTATATAATACATACAAACATATATACACATAAATATAACCGCTATAAATCATGCCGAAAATTACCGTAAATTTCTTTCTCGCAGCCTTCCGCCCACGCGCGTACTAACCACACCGAAATTCAATTGCCAATTAGATATAGCTTGTGCTCGCGCGTGAAATCGATCCACCTTCTATGTATATATATGTATGTGTGCATCGGACAGTGCACGACTCTAGGCGTGGTTCTAATACTTGTGTGTGTGTGTGTGTGTGTGTGTGTGTGTGTGTGTGTGTGTGTGTGTGTGTGACGGAAAGGCGAGCGGAATTCGATCGCGTGCAATGCATGTGTTAAGCATGAAAATTCACGCACTGCTATATGTATGTCTCCCTCGAGTTTTGGCAGGACTCGCGTGGCACGCGATGTACAGTGTATATATACATATAATATCGCGTTGTGTGTTTGCGAAAAGTTTGAGGTGAACGGAGGCAGTTCGTGTTTGACTTTTTTTTTACGTGCGCCTGTGTGCAGGTACAGTTATAATGTTATCTAAGGTTCGTAGTTATAAGGTAATTTCACGTTTACGGGTATAATGATAAACGTAAATGATAATGATTAATGAACGTATACAATTATCTTTCTAAATTTGACTTTTTCGTCAACCGAATTGCTTTATTTTCATTACTTTCAATCCAGTGGATAATTTTGGAATCATTATACGGTATATATTCCCTGTCGTCTACAACGCGGTTAAAAGGTGTATATATGTACGTTTTGACATTTAATAAGTGCGTGTCTTGGATATTTCCGTTTCGATGGAGCAAGACGCCGTGTGTACATTTACGAAGGTTTACAACAAGTTTTATAAGTACGGGTTGGACTTCTCTCGACAATGTTTATTCACAGTTTTCCCTTTTTGATTGACGGCTTTACAGTCGAAATGGTCATTGTTTCTCGCTGCGGAAGAAAGAAATCATTTCGTGCGCAGCGATTGAGAAATTGATGGCAGGTTCTGTTATTAAGGACGTACGACGATAGGCTACATTAACGTCATTTACGATACGCAGAGTATACCGTATTTTTCTATACATAAAAATTACTGCGCGTTCATTGTGTTTTCGCATCAATCACGAGAGAGAGAACAGGACTATTCGACCTTGTACGTAAAATTACAATTGTACGGTTGACCCAAATCAAAGGAGAGGTACGTATAATCCTTAAATATGGTATAGAGAATATATACGCAGACGCAATATATATTCTTTTTTGGAAATTTCTCGCATTTTGTAAATGTAACGCCGCACGTTTTTTTATGACAAAAGTATAAAGATCGTGTATTCATTGCTTTCTGCGCTCTTTCAACTCTCTCACAGTCGGCATGGCAAATATAACGAGCGTATATAATATCGTTTTCTGAACTAGGTTTTCATCACAACACCCAAGCGCTGACTGCTATTGCATATACACGGTAATAACGTATATTGGCGTTTCTTTGACGAATTGTGTGTGTATTTCTCGTATAGAATAATATATTCCAAAATTTTCAATGTACAAAGCACAAGTTTGCAAACTACAAGACTTCCATGAATATTAAAATTCAGCGCCTGGTTTTAAAAGTAGGTTGTGCGTTGTGCAGAAGCGTAAAAAGCATTAAAAGTCAATGTTTCGTTGAGTAATATACCAAACACACAGATGTAGAAACTCGTGGTTCGTTCGTTTATATTCCTTATTTATTTTTAAGTTACGATGTCAGATAAATAAGATTTCTGCGCTTGTAAAAATGAATTACGGGCACGGAACTTATATTCGATGTTGGATTTATATACTGAACGGGTATTGGTAATACAACGCAGTTAAAAATAGGATTGTATATTTCAAATTTTTCTTATATGCACATTCAATTTTCGTAACTTTTATTGGTATGGTGTAAGAAAAAAAATGTATATAGTCAACGTTTTGAAACCAACAGTTTCTTTTTGTGATCTTAGAAATTCAATAAATATTGAAAAAAAAAACATCAACGATAATTACAACAAAACCACATTAATCAACGAAACAGTTATCCATCAACCCCCAACTGCCAAAACCACTATACATACTTTCCCCTCCAGAGAAAGTCATCAACTCGAATAAAACCCACAACCGACCGACATACGCACGATGAGTCTATGAAAATCTCCGCACGTCAATAAATACACTTTCATACGCGCTATACGCGCACTTCCACGCGTATATATAATTACTCTTCATACTCACGCTGCTTATGCCTTGCCACCAGACATATATATAAGTTCAACGAGCCAAGTGTCATTATACTCGAGACTCGCGTCTCTTTTCCCCGGCGCCCCGATAAATATGCGTATATGCATCAGGCGCACGTCTCGCGCACGCGCGCTCACGATGATGATTTATCCAGCACGCGTGGAAAGTGACGTCGCACGCCTCAGCCAATCGTAAATCACGCCTATAACCGATGTTTCACTTCTCCTTCGTCGTTTTTTTCATATTACAGAGAGATGCGTTCTGGTGACCTCAGAGTCTCACTGAAAATACGCGTTATATTAGATATTTATAGGCGTTATAATCTAAATTGCTATATGCAGCTTTTATGAGTTGCGTCATCAACCGTGATGCGCCTGTTGATTTGATTAACCCCTGAGGTTACCCCTGTGAATGACATTTAATGTTGAATTTCGCGGTTTTTAAAGTATGTATATAGGTACGTACAGCAGCTTCACAATTTAATCGTCAGGGAGTTGAGTGAAATTTCTGAAGTGTGGACGGTTTGATAGAAGCGCACGCGCGAGGCGTTGCGCAATGAAATCCGCGCATGCGATAACAACGTCGTTCGTAATTTCGCGCAGTCGTAAAGTTAATGGCTCCAGTGCCGTAATGGATTATTTATACATAAATAAATATATATAGATTTTAATGGACAATCTTGAGGAAGTTTCGTTGAATTTTGTTATAAACTTTGCGTAGTATATATGGATAGACAATCTAGAGGTGGATAATGTTCAAGTATAATCTGTAAATAATGGTCAAAAGTGACGTTTAAAACATCATAAATTAATAATTACGTAATATAACTTATAAATTCATAGAAATACAGTGTATTAACAATAATTTAATATTTCATATATATAGGCTTGAATCACTTTGACGTATATACTTTCAAAGGCTATCTATACTTCGATCTAAATCATATTCACTCGCGAAGAAACGAACAGCTAATCAGCCGTTAATTTCGGTACCCGACAACGAAAAAAAAAAATTTCAAATAATTAATAACCCTCATTAACCACTGCATTTCTTATAATAATTCACTTGTAAGCGTTAAAACGTACGGCGCATACCTCAAAATCACAAAAAAAAACTCGTCGACCGACCTGCAACGCAAGCGCAAGAACCGAACCGACGTACGTCCATGCATTGCGCAAGCACTGCGTGATTTATATTTTTCAAACTCTCTCTCTCGCACTTGAGCGATTAAATAATACCACGACAGTAATGGCGCGCGTACATATACGCGTTTTCTGCCCGGAAGACTGCACGCATAGTAGCTGGAAATTCGCGAATTTTCGTGTTCTTGTGAGGACAAAAAAAAAAGCTCGTTTTCCAAGGAGCTATGCATACAGAATGGTTGCCTCAATGAGTCTTAAACAATCTGTTGTTGTTGTTGTTGTTGTTGTTGGGGATTGGATAGGACATTAAATTTCGAGATATTATTGTAAGCTCAAGGAAAGTAGTGAGTCGGACATGCAAAGCATAAGAGTATAGAATATACTTTCTACATTCGCGGTATTTAAGAAACGGGTTTTATTACATTCGTTTATATGCGAAAAAAAAAGTTAAAAATCACGTCGAAAGACAATGCGAGAGTGGTTGGGTTAAATTAGACGTCCGCGATGAACTGAAAATTACAACCTGCGTGGCCCCGTTTTCTCGTTTTATACATTTTATAAGTAGCCGCGAAACCATGAGCATTGCTATTAGATTTCTTTTTAAGGCCATGTGATACCTAAAATCAGCCGACTTTTATTATTTTATAAATTAACATTGAAGCGTTTATTTAAAAAAACAAAAACGTCAGGCGCTCCGTACATGTTAATTCTATGCTAAGAATTTTTTTTTTTCTTTCTATCAGCATTTTCACGAGATATGTTCGTTTTAAAAGCAGTACAAAATAGCAGAAATG
>JAYJLV010106622.1:0-11608 GCA_036873485.1 Torymus texanus | reverse complement strand
ACGTATAGAGAAAAAATTGCAAGAATCTGTCAATATACACTAGATAATTTTAAAGCTGCAGTTGAAAGTGGTTTAATAATTCACGATCGCGATCTACGTAGATAGGCGTTACAAGGTCAAAAAGAAATTGGATCTGAAGATAACAGATTTAAAGCTTCTAAAAATTGGTTAACAAAATTTAAAACGGCTCACAGAATAGTGCCTAGAAAAATAACTAAATTTATTACTCGGAAAACTCTAGAAAATAATTTAGAGCTTCAAACGAAAGCTGAAGTGTTTGTTGCTGACGTGAAATCTTGCATGTCATCAATTGGCATCGAAAATGTGTAGAGTGGGCACTGTGATAAAGTCATAGAAGAAACAATGCCAGAAAATAAAATTGGTAACCAGGAAAGATTCAACCACTTGATGTATATGAATTTCGCATTTGGAAAAACTTTATACGACACTTTTCAGATCAAGTGACTTTGATGGATTATGACTTAAATTTACATTTAAGAAATAGCATCGTAAAATTACAATCTCTAGTTCATAACCAGCTTTCTTCACCGAGATATAAGAATATGTTTAAATATCTTGAATCTCCCGACTACTTTGGTTTTAGAAGTGCATTTTATTAAATATCTTTTCGTCACCTGTCTATTTACTGCTTCTCTTCTTTCTCTAACTTGAATCCCCCGACTACTTTGTTTTTAGAAAAGCATTTTGTGAAATATTTTTTCTCCCCCTGTCTGCGTGCCACTTCTCTTCTTCTTGGAGATGGAATCCCCCGACTACTGAGGTTTTGAAATAGCAATTTATAAAATATCTTCTTTTCACCAGTCGGCGTGCCGCTTCTCCTCTTTCTGAAACTTCGATCAACCGACTGCTTTAGTTTTGAAATAGCATTTTAATAAATATCTATTCTCCTTCAGTCTACGTGCCGCTTCTCTTCTATCTTGAACGGATCGTCCAGATAATTAGGTTATAGAAAAGTATTTTATTAATTATTTATCTTTTCCACGCTTGTCTACGTGCCGCTTCTCTTCTTTCTGGAACTCGGATCCGCCGACCACTTTGGTTTTTGGGAATAATTTTATTAAATATCTTTCCTAGACCTGTCTACGTGCCGCTTCTCTTCTTTCTCTAGCTTGAATCCCCCAGCTACTTAGGTTTTAGAAAAGCATTTTATTAAATATCTTTTTACTACCTGTCTACGAAACGCTTCTCTTCTTTCCTGTACTCGGATGCCCCAGATAATTTGGTATTAGAAAAGCATTTTATTAAATATCATTTCTCCTCCTGACTACGTGCTGCTTCTCTTCTTTCTTGAACTGATCGTCCAGCTACGTAGGTTATAGAAAAGCCTTTTATATTAAATATCGTTCTCCACCTGTCTTCTTACCGCTTCTCTTCTTTCTCTAACTTGAATCCCCCGGCTAATTTGGTTTTAGAAAAGCATTTTAATAAATATCTTTTCTCCCCCTGTCTATGTACGGCTTCTCTTCTTTCTTAAACTCGTATTCCCTGACTACTTTGGTATTAGAAAAGCATTTTGTTAAATATCATTTTTCCCCCGGTCTACGTGCCGCTTCTCTTCTTACTTGAACTCGGATCCGCCGACCACTTTGATTTTTGGGAATAATTTTATTAAATATCTTTTCTAGACCTGTCTACGTGCCGCTTTTCTTCTTTCTCTAACTTGAATCCTCCAGCTACTTTGGTTTTAGAAATACCTTTTATGTAATATCTTTTTCCCGCCTGTCTATGTACCATTTCTCTTCTTTCTCTAGCTTGAATCCCCCTTTGTAAGAATTAGTTTATTTACATATAATAGGTCATATTCAAATTTTATACAGAAAAATTTATCTTTTCAGAAAATCGCATTTGTAAAAAAAATTATTATGCTTTCGTTTCCCAATAATAAGACTATAGATTTTATCAAATTTTATATATTTTTATTAGATTATATATCTTGTCTTTTATAAATATAATTGTGTTCAAAACTACAGAAAATTCCTTATATTAAAAAGATTCGTCTGAAACTCGTATGGACTTTAGATAACTTAGCTAAATTTATGATTCGTTTTAAATTTTATAATTTTACGTTTTTGTATGTCTTAGTGATTAAGCTGTAGAATCAAAACAAGTAAGTTAAAATAAATTTTCATTACTGACAATCTAGAAGAGTTTGAATGGAAGCAGTCAATTGATTTAAATACAACCTTAAAATCTATAGTAAAAATACTCCCAAAATGGTTGAATTAGTTTGGTTAGCACACAAATTCAAAAAATTGCAGGAAATGTTTGAAGGGTGCGACTCGTCGCATAATGCTGGAAAGTCGGAGGAAACTCGCTCGCCCAATCCCATCCCTGGCGGATTTTTTAATCATGAGGAAAAAGTTGTAGATGTATCGAAAATTTTACAAAAGAAAACTATTCTGATGCTTCTCTGAGGAATTATAAATTAATCAAAATCGGCAAAAAATACAAAAAATGATCAAAATTCGGTTTTTGTCCTCTGATATATCCAAAAGTATGGATCAAAATAATCTAAACAAATTCAGGGGTATTCGGAACAATAGCAGAATATTTTTTGAGAGTTACAAGAAAATTTATTTTTTGCCCTCTCGATTTGCCGAGACTCGGTCATATAGGTATATGGGGGTAAATATATATATTTTTATTTCTATTGTATTAGAAGTATTATACTGTTTCTTCTTCCACATATTCACGAAATCAAAATTAATTCCTTTTCTCCTTGTTTAATTGCTTCTTAGTTTAATCAGGTCGTGAATAAGTTTCATAAACATACATTAAGTAATAATCTTATAAATAATCGTTGCATAATACAGTCTTCGACCTGATCAACCTTCAAAATATGATGGAAGTAAAAGGAAACCAATTGGTATCCCTCGAGTGTACATTTTTCTGTATTATCCTAGTTATTCTATAGTATAGAAATTTCAAAAACATTGAAATGAAAGAGCGCGGGAAAGCTCCGAAGCCGAGATATCAACAAAACCTGCGGTAGCAACCATGCTATTCACACAATGAAAAGGGTTAGCCGGATCGTTTTTTATTCAGTCTTTCACAAAAAATTGGCACTTGTCATAGCTTTTAATAAATATACTTGCACATACAGCCAAATACACACGAACACACATAAAGATACACATACTAACACAATGCTTTTGAAGTTTACAAAGTTACAGCTAACACGATAATGAAAAGTTGACGGCTTTTGAGATTGCCAAGAATTTAATTTTTGATATTTCATTTTCTGCATGTCTGCCACCTAAAAAAAAATCGGCAACACCAAAAGTACTGCGAAATACTCTCAAACAACTCCGTAGACGACCGCTAAACCGTATGAAAATCTAAGTGGCCTTCTCTATGTGGCCTTTGAGATTCCAAAAGATTTTATTCTTGATATTTCATTTTTGGCATACCAGCAATCTAGACAAAATTGATAACACCAAAAATACTGCAGAAAAGACTCTCAGAACCTCAATGACCACTGCGAAATCGTAGAATCCATATTGTAAAGAATTGCATAACTGATTTTTCGTGTTGGCATGCCAACAACCTATAAAAAGATTGACAACGCTTTAAGTAACGCGGTACAGCTTCAGAAGAATCCATTGTCCACCGCAAAACCGTAAAAAAATTCTAATTCGGTGGTGTTTGCGATTACTAAGAATTTTATACTGGATATTTCGTTTTGACAAGGTCAGCTACCTAGGAAAAAATTAACGATGCCAGAGGTACCGGTAAACCAACTCAAACAATCTGAAGGACTACTCTAAAATCGTAAAGAAGACAGCGAATTTATAGATGGACAAGAATTTAATTCTTGATATTTCATTTTCGGCATACCGGAAATCTAGAAAAAAGTTACAACACCAGTAGTACTGCAGAAGAGACTCATATAACATCAATGACTACTGTTAAATCATAAAAACATTCTTCGATAGCGGCTTTATGACCAAGAATTTTATTTATGATACTTCATTGTCAGCATGCCAGCAATCTAGAAAAAAATTGGCAACACCAAAAATACTGCAGAACAGACTCTAACAACCTCAATGACCACTGCTAAATCGTATAAAAATTTTCCAATAGCGGCTTTTCCTATTATAAAGAATTTTATATCTGCTTTTCGTGTATGGCATGCCAGCAACCTAGAAAAAAAATTGGCACCCCTGCCAGTACCGTGGTACAGTTTGAGGCGACACCATTGTCCACCTCAGGAATGTAAAAAAATTGTAATTCAGCGACTTTTAGATCGAAAAAGTTTAATGCTCAGAAATTACTATTATAAAAAAATTGGCAACGCCAGAAGTACCACGAAAAAGGCTCAGCCGACTCCATTGTCCGCCTCAAAACTTTAAAAAATTATGATTTGGACGTTTTCGAGATTGCTAAGAACTGTATGATTGATATTTCGTTTTGACAATACCAGCAATCTGGAAAAAATTAGTAACGCCAGAAGTACCAAGGATCTGACTCCAACAACCTCATTGACCACTTCTAAATCGTAAAATAATTCAGACCCAGCGGCTTTTCAGATTGCTAAGAATTTTATTTTTGATATTTTGTATACTATATGCCACCCCCTTGGAAAAAATTGACAAAACCTCAAGTAGCGCGGTTCGGCCTCAAACGGCACCATTATTCGCCACAAAATTCATATTTTTTTTTTAATTTGTAAACGGCAAATCAAAATTTTTTTGTCTTATTTGCTCTATTTCAAAATTGAATTAGATGTATTGATTTTATGCATGTATGCAAAAATGCAAATCAACAATTTAGGAATTCTTTCTTTAATATTATAAAACCAAGATACACCGGCATGCTTCTAGTTGCACTTTCGGTTGTATTTGGTGATATAAGAAAGCAAGAAAAGCATATCTCGAAGTTGTCGGTTTAAAAAAAGTCTTGTCGATTTTGGATTGCAGACTATCAGTACAGTATTTTTTTATTAAACACAACCGAAATTTTGGTAAGTTGAAATATGTATAAAAATTGGACATTTCAATATTAGGTGCGAATATTTGTACATCCTGTTATGGCCACTAAAAAAAGATAAAGAAGATTAAAGTTACGGTTTGGCACTGATATATGATGATATTTTTAATGCAATTGTTACGTATGAATACGAATTAAAATATGCGATGACCGAGACTCGAACGCACGGATTCACAATTTCTAATCCGGTGTTCTACTAGCCGAGCTAACGTCGCGAGGATTGCTTGAAGGCCTAGTAGTACGTGACATAACGTATAGAATTAATCAATCTCGACTTCTCCCGTTGGCTCCTCGATGTTCATATCCACCTCTAGCCACTGGTGCAACATCTCTGCATAACTGTCGGGCTCCGGTGATGGGTGGGAGCGGGATATGCGGCGTTGCAGCCGCCGGCGCTCACCCTCCGCAGGGCACACTATGTCCCTGGCGGGGGCGAACTCCTCCTCGGTGACATGAAGGGTTGGGGCCCGCGGGTAGACGCGGCATTTTGGCCCTCCTAAATTGTCCATCCATTGCAAGAAATACAAAGGGCACACAAACAAAAAATTCATATTGAGTTACGATTGCGCCGACATTTTAATTTCTCATAGACGACACAACTACTCAACGGCACAGATTAGCTTGGCACCACTGCTACGATGAATCCTGTAAAGAACATAGAGAGGGCACAGGCAGGTTACACAATCAGGGACATAGAAAAAGGAAGGTCGTCCATCACCAAGGTTCGCATGCTCCCGGAATGGTGGTCTGGCCCTAGCTAGTTTTCTGCCCGAAGGGGCTCTGGGGCGCGGCGCGGGGGTAAATATCGTTTCAACTCGCCCACTTGGACCTCCGCATTCCTCCTACTCCCGTCCATTCCTAACACATACACGCGCGCGGACAATTTTTCGACGATACGGTACGGCCCCTCATATTTGGGTGCGAGCTTCGCGGAAAAACCCTGGGCAGCGTTGGAGAGGGCGTGTACGCGACGCATAACTTCGTCCCCTACGCGAAACTCCACGACTTTCCTTCCTCGATCGTAGTAACGGCGCTGTCTATCGCTGCTCTCGTCGATATTCTTGGCTACCAGATCCCTCAGGGCATCCAGTCTCTTCACCCGGTCATTCCATTCCTCCTGATTCAACCGCAGCAAGGGTTGCTCCGGCTCCACTTCACGTCTTAGGCTTTTCACCGGCCGGGGATTGCGTCCGTAGTTCAAGAAGGCGGGCGTAGTCCCCAGGCTCTCTTGCAAGGCCGTGTTTATGGCGTGTCAGAACTCATGCAGGTGAGCGTCCCAGCCCCGATGGTTCCCTTCCATGAACGTCGCTATCATCGTTTTCAAGGTCCGGTTGCTTCTCTCCACCGGGTTGGCTTGGGAATGATACGGCGGCGTCGTCACATGGTGAATCCCATATTCCTCTAACATCTTCTTCAGGACCTGGTTCTCGAACTCCGTCCCGTTATCGGTGAGGAAGTATTGCGGTATCTCCCACTGGAACAGAATCAGTTCCTCCAAGGCCCGGGCAACGGTCTTTCCATCGGCTTTCCGCAACGGCTTTAACTCTAACCATCGCGTGAATAAATCCTGGAACACCAACACGTAACGATATTGGCTCTTGCTCTTTGGGAGTTCAATCATGTCGGCCGCCACGACGCTCCAAGGCCGTTCGACGATTCGCTTCCCCATCAATCGCTGGGGACCTTGTTGTGAACTCTTGGATCGCTGGCACTCGTTGCAGGTTTGCACGAAATGGTACACGTCTCGGTAAACTCCGGGCCAGAAATATTCCCGGGCCACCCTGTCGTACGTCTTGGCGATCCCCAGATGCCCTGCAGACGTCACGCAGTGGCTGTCGAACAGCACTCTCTCCCGCTGCTCCAGTGGCACGACCAATCTCCATCCTTCTCCCCCGTTCGTCACTGGGTCGACAAGGGGGTCTCGTTTGTACTTGTAGAGCAGGCCATCTTCGATCTTCCACTCAAGATATTTCTGGGGGCACTGTGTCACATCCTGTAACTTTGCGAGGTACTACTGATCTGTCACTTCGGCAAAACCGGCGATTTCGGCCTCCTCCTCCTCAAACATGCGGGAGAGGGCATCTGGCACCTTGTGCATCGCACCCTTACGATGTACAACCGCGAAGTTCCATTGCTGAAGTTTTAGGGTCCATCTGGCCAACCTTCCCGTGGGCTCCTTCATGGTACGCAATCATTTGAGGGCACTGTGATCGGTGATGGCGGTAAACTCGTACCCTTCCAGATACGGCCGCAATTTCTTGATGGCCCATATCAGCGCTAGGCATTCTCTTTCGGTAGTTGTATAATTTCGCTCCGTCGGGCTCAGTACGCGACTGATATACACGATCGGATGCTCTCCGTCGCCCTGTTCCTGGGCTAACACGGCCCCCACGGCAGATCCACTGGCGTCACACTGCACGATGAAGGGCCGGCTGAAATCAGGTCGTGCGAGTACCGGGGCGGCGGTGAGCGTTCTCTTCAGTTCCTCGAAAGCCTCCTGTTGCTCGTCAGCCCACTTCCACGATTGCGATTTCCTCTGTAGTTTCACCAAAGGCACCTTCAATTCGGCACAGTTCGGGATGAACCGCTCGTACCAGCCGACGATACCAATGAATCCCCGTACTTGGCGCAGGTTTGTAGGTGTGGGATAGTTCAGCAGGGCTTGGACGCGCTCGGGGTCCGGGCGGAGCCCCTCATAGTCTAGCACAAAACCCAGATACGTCACTCTTGAACAGCAAAATTCACACTTCTTCTGGTTAATCTGAAGCCTGGCGTCCACCAGCCTCTTCAGCACTACCTCCAGCCACTTCAGATGATCCTCGAGTGTCTCCGTGGCTACGATGATGTCATCCAGCTATCCAAACACGTATGGCTCCAATTTTGGCCCTAGCAGGGCATCTATGAGACGCTGAGTATTTCTTGCTCTCGGGGACCATCGGGATCTGATGGTAAGCGGCCTTAAGGTCAATCTCTGAAAGGTATCTGGCTCTGCGCAGCTTATCCAATATCGAATCCATGTTGGGGATTGGATAAGCGTCTTTCTTCGTCACCTGATTCAGCGGTCGGTAGTCGATACACGGCCGGTACGTCCCGTCTCTCTTCCGTAGGATCACTGGCGCGCTGCTATAGTCACTAGCGGAGCGTTCAATAATTCCCTCGGCACTCATCTTCCGCACTTCTTCCTGGGCAATGCTCAATATCTTCGGCGACATCCGGCGCGGCTTCTCCTTTATCGGCTTTGGGTCTTTCACATGGATATAATGTTCCGTCAGATCCGTCAGCCCCGGCTCGTACGGCGTGGCGTCTAGGATCCTCTCGACTAATTTCTGGACCATCTCTCGTTCTTCGTCGCGCAACTCGGAGATCCCAGCGCACTCGGCGTACACGGCACGATCGTCGACGGTTTTATAGCGAGCTAACGGGCCCCAGTCCCCTTCATGGGCTCTCCATAGGCCCTGCGCCGGTCGCATCTCTATGTCGAACTTTTCAAAAATATCCATCGCGAGGATGATGTCATGGTCTATCCCTCTGATGGCTTTCAACAATAGCGTCTCATTCCTCCCGTCGATCTCTACGCTGACTCTTAATTCTCCGAGGATTCGATTCACGCCGCCGGTGACGCTCTTCACCGCGGTGGTCGCTGGTATTAACCGGCTCGCTTACCGGTCTAACACTCGTGGCCCCGCGAGAGACGCCATGGAACCATAATCGAGCAAGGCTCGGTATGACTCGCCGTCGAGAACAATTTCGATGAACGGTCGATTGTCTGCACTTATCTCTGCAATTTGTCCATCTGCCTCTATCCCGCCTCCTGGCTCACTACTCCCCGGGGGCTCGTCTCGCCGGCTCGCTTCATTCCGGCTAATTTTCTCGTCCTCAGGCGGTGGTGACTCGTGTGGATGGGCCCCCTCCTCCATTCCTTGTACCTCTGCCTCCTCCTCTTCTGGTTGAACCGCTGTTTCTCTCTGCCTGATTCTGTTGACGAGCGGGGTAATTTCTCCTCCCATCGTGGGCATGACCGGCTGAGAGGGCACGCCAGGGTTCTCACTCTCCCCCTCTGTGTGCGGCTTAGACGTTTCCGCACTTCTCGCAAAACCTTGTCGTTCCCGTTGGGAGCAAGGCTCGACCAAACGTGCTTCCGGCCGCGAAGAAGGCACTGCGGGTTCTTCCGTCGCTGGGCTGCCTCCCGTATCACTACTCTCAATCTGCGTGGCGTGTGCGTCGTCATCTGCCACGCCACTGACTCTCTGCTCTGGGACCGATTGGTGGACTCCATCTTCTTTCCATCCTACGAGGAGACTCTCCTCCTGGCGGCATGGCTCGGCCCCGGCGGCCCGACAGGACTTACCCTCGCCTGGGGCTGCTGGGGCTCTTGTCATCGCGCTGTTTTCACTCTGGCATTCTTTGCTCTTAGGGATGTGTGCGTCGCCGCAAACCACATTCCTGACTCTCACGTTCTGCATCGATTGGTGGACTCCACCCTCTCTTGGCGTCGGAAGGATACTCTCCTTCGAGCGGCTCAGCACTTCAACAGCAACTCGGCAGGGTTTACTCTCGCCTGCGACTGCTGGGTCTCGTATCTGCGCCCTATTCTCTCCCTGTAACTCGTCTCTCTTCCTCTCTTCGCTCTTCTCCACTTCTTTCTTGACCTCTTCATTCTTGATTCCTTCTCTCTTCTCCTCTTCTCTACTCGCAGCTTCTCTCTGTACGCTGTCCTTTATTGTCCCTGTGATTGGAATTGGGAGGGCATCGGGCTGCTCTGACCTCCCAATTGTCCGTTTTCCCACTGGATTCTTAGCGGGGCACCCGCGGGTTACGTTGAGAAGACGGCGCCTTGTCTCCCACATACTTGGCAACTCACGGGGGGTGGCGGCCTAGGTGGCCTCAGCAGGCACTTGGAAGCCATGTACCCGAGCTGGCGGCACGAGTAGCACTCGCGACGTGGGCACTGATTGGCACGATGTCCCGTTTCCTCACATACATAACAGGCGCCGATGAACCGCTGGGGCTCTGGGCCGGGCTGTCCGCCACCCTGCTGGGACGGTGGCCCTGCTCTCGGCTCGTACCGTCCATTCCTCCTAGGCCCGCCATAATTTCTCCGGTAATTGGCGTTGTCAGGAGGGCTCGGCCCGTCTCTCCCACTTGCCTGCTGCGGTGGTATTACCGGCGGCAGCGGAGGTGGCACGCGTTGCTCCTTGGCGGTCACCAAGGCTACTTCCTCCTGCGCTTTCTCACTCTTAGCACTCCATTTCTTAGTTTTGCCTCGTTTTTCCTTCTTCTCTGTCTCCGATTCCGACGAATTCCCTCCTTCCGCTACCTCGACGGTGGCGGCGACCCGGGCAGTTCGCTGTGTCTTCACGAATCCGGCTCCTGGTAGCTTCATCTTCTCCTTTGGCTTGGGTGGCACGTGGCGGCGATCTAACTCCCTTCTTCGCTAGAGTCGGATCCCGTGTTCCTTGATGGTTTGTAGTGATCGCACCTTGACGCTGGACAGGGCTTCGCGATACTCTGGTAGGATATTCCGATACACGATCTTTACTAGTTTCCTCTCCGACGGCGGGCGCTTGAGGTACTTGGCTATGTATTTCACGCGCAGCAGATAGTTGGTGATGCTCTCGCCTTTGGCCTGTGTACGGGTTCGTAACTCCTCTTTCACGTCTGACATGTCCAATTCTCCGATGAATTGCTGCCTAAATTCGCGCTTAAACTCGCGCCACGTGGACATGTCATCTTGCGATGTGAGGTACCAGCGCAGGGCCCTTTTGGAGAGAATACTCGGCAGCGCATGAAGTATCTCCTGGTCCGTGAGGTGTGATCTTTTCCTCCAGGCGCACAGCATCGTCAGAAATTCTTCTGTCCCTTCCTTATCCTCCCCCGAGAACTGGATTCGCCATGCTTGTAGTTCTCTTCGGCACTTCCAATCACGACCCGTCTCGCCCGCTCGTCGATTCGCTAGTAGATGACGAGGCCTCACTTGGCGAGCGCGGCCTTCGCCGTCGGCTCGCCTTTTCTCGCCGGCTCTGCCTCTCTCGCTCTCCTCCGGGTTCGTGGGCGACCTTGCAGTACCCACGGTCTCCCAGGTCGCTCGGTCGCCGGCTCCCGGCGAACTGAGGAAACACGCGTGTCGGTTCGCTTTCTCTGTCACTGCCTAGCCTTCCTTAAACAGCCCCCGGCATTGCACTCATTCCGCCTTGCCTTGGGAACGACGAGGCTCGAGGTGCATTATTAAAATCCTCTTGAATTACTCGGCGCGGGGGCTCAACGTCGTTTCGTCTCGGCGTATGTCGCAGGTCTTGCTGCGCGTTCCTCTTCTGGCCCTGGCTCGGAGATTCCCGACGAGAGCCAGCGTGTGCCGTAGGCAGCGCCGCGAGCCAGCAGCAGCGGGGGCAGCGGCCACATGCGCGAACACACACACACCTTATGCGCGCACACACACAATCACACGCGACGAACGATGCCGCGAACGCGATACAGCACAGCGAGGAGGGAGACCACGCGTCGATTCGAGTCAAGCACCTATAGTTTATCTCCTGATTTAAAAATAGGAACAACCTCAGCTTTTTTCAGTGAATCCGGCCAAATAGACAGAGAGATACAT
>JAYJLV010106611.1:0-11609 GCA_036873485.1 Torymus texanus | reverse complement strand
TCTCAAAACATCATTTTTAAAACTTTGGCGTAGACTTTCTCAGGCACTACTGCATGGATTTTCATCATATTTAGCTTGAAATGCTCTTTATACATTCAACTCTACGCCAAAGCTCCAGTTTTTTGAAATTTTTCTCTAAGTATGTTTTTAATGCAAAAAACTATAAAAACTCAATAAATTAACAAAAAAATGGTTTTTTGCATTAAAAACATAGAGAAAAAATTTCCAAAAATTGGAGCTTTGGCGCAGATTTGAATGTAAAACGAGGATTTTAAGCTAAATATGATGAAAATCCATTCAGTAGTGCCTGAGAAAGTCTACGCCAAACTTTATTTTTTGAAACAATCATAGGTTTAAGTAAAATGGGTTTAGAAACTTCTACTTAGGCTTATTTTGTCATAAATTAGTTGTATTTATTATATTTTGATGTATTTTTCAGTTTCTAATCTTGTAAATTGTTTTTTTAGGTCAGTTTATAAGAATGACTGTAAGACCCCTTAAGCGTAAAAAATTGTTTTTATAAGTATTGTTCATGCAAATGTTAAATGTAAAACAAATTTTTTTTATTGTTATCTATCACTTTTGCATTTAACAGTTTTGTATAAAATCAAATCCTGCTTAGATATCAACCAAAATCGACTATTTTATGTACATTTAGGTGTTATAAATCGTTTTTTTGGATGTAACTCGTCAGGAATGGGTTGTAGAAGAAAATGTTCAATGGAAAAAGTTTCGTTTTAATATTATCTATAAGTTTTACATTTAACATTTTTGTGTAAAGCCAAATTCTGGTTAGTTATAAACGTAAATCGACCATTTTATCTACATTTAGCCATTAATCGTTTTTTTGGATTTAACTCGTCAGGAATTGATCGTACAAAAAAATGTTCAATAGAAAAAAGTTTTGTTTTAATATTATCTATAACTTTAACATTTAACTTATTTGTGTAAAGTCACATCCTGTAAAGTAATAGCAAAAAACGACTATTTTTGATGATTTTAGCGGTTTTTTTGCTATTACATTATTAAATATTGTTCATAGAAAAAATTGTTCAATGTAAAAAAGAGGTGTTTTAATTAGTTTTAGCAGATGCATTTGTTGTTTTTGACTTAAATTTAATTTTGCTGTCCGTATGGTCAGAAAACAATTTTTCGATATATTTCTTTGTGCTCGCATTTTAAAAATTTGTCATCGATCTTTCTCATTTGACAACCATCAGTTAGGTATAATTAGACAAGCATATTCCCCAAAGCCCGTTTGGATCCATCGAAAATTTGCTCAGATAATCGAGTTACTTGATGACATACATACGTACAGACATACATACACCTCCAAAAACGCTTAAAATGAACTCATAGTGGGTGGAAAATAGTTTTCATATTGTAAATTTTCAGTTTTTGTAGTGTTACAATTTTCGCACTGACGAATATATAAGGCTCTTCCGAGAAGTGGTCGTGCCTAAAAACGAAGTTTTTGCATAGAGTGGGGGGTAGTGCTACGAGCGAAGCGAGGAGCAGGGGTGGTAGGCGTGTCGAGCGCAGCGAGAGACGCAGGGGGGCAGAACCCCCCTAGTTGATGCATTATTTTTAGTTAGAGTCCTGTACTGATCGAATTTTAGGATAGCAGCAGTCCTAGGTAGTTCGTCCGCTGTACGAAACGGGCCATGTGATTTATACTACTGGTCTAGGACCGTAGCCGCACTAGTGTAGTATTCGTGCGAAGTGAAAGTGACCCTACAAGTATAAAGGGGATTGAGCACCGGCTTCCCTGTTTTTCGTGCAATACTAGAATGAATTTAGTATTAGATAACCTCCATTTAGTATCAAATTCGCACTGCATGAGTAGAGCAACAGCTTTCCTGAAGCTCAGTGCGGCAGCGGTCCTAATTTAGCGTAGCTGCAACTCCAACATTCTATGGTAACTACTACATTATTTCTTAAACGTCTCCTCTCCTAAAAGTCTCTGCGTGCTACTATCTTTTCCTGTTACACACGAGCTTCTCTGCGGGATACTTATTTTGCCATGTACTTTGATCCGGGGAATTATAATATGAAAGTTTTTTGCCAGAGAATTTGTACAAATTGTTCAAAATATTGCTTTTTACTATCGGATTATTTTTTATACAATATTAAATCATTTTATAAATTTAAAATTCTTTTGATCATATTTAAAAAATGTAAATCAATAAAGTTGTGATTTGAAGTTTTACATGATTGTATAATTTAATACTTTTTATCATTTCAACTTGCAAGCATTTTCTGCCTATGTACAGATTTGCTTTGAAAGTTCATTTTTCGCGGCCTGTAACACTAATAAAAATCTTCAAGTATTTAAAAACCGAAAATTTAGAATGATTATCTTTACCGATAAAATTGTTTAACGAATGTTTGATCTGTCCAAATTCATCTCTTTGAATTTAAATTTGAATCATTGCTTAAGATTTCTGCAAAATTTCAGATCTTTGGGTGTTAAAGATGGTAAATGATTGCGATTTTTGTAATTTCTGCGTACCGCGAGTATGGCCAGTCTAATACGCGCTCGCCGCCGTATAGCTAGGACTCGACTGAGATTGGCCGCACTGGGCAAGTACCGACCCGTATCAGAAACTCAGTACTCTACATGGAAAAAACTTAAGTGTCCCCTTCTATCTTATACAGTCGTTCGGGCTTCCGACACCGTAGCGGACCATGCGTACTTCTCTCCGTGTATTTGAAGACAAAGATCACCTTGACGGTGTCGTGAGCACTAATCTTCATGTTTGTGACAGCAGAAATCGACAACGCCTAGCTAAAATTTCTGCTTGCAAGTATAAATTCTTAATAATAATTGTTGATATTTTCAAAGGAGTCCATGATACTTTCCGACTAAAAACCAAAACAATCGTTTTTCGTTACTTACTACATCACTGATACTAGTTACGTGATTTTCTGTGTTTCATATTGTGCGTTATTAGTATTTGTATTATCTTCCCTACAGACCAATCTGCGTCCGTCCCTAACATAATATACTTTCATGATATTGAAATAAATAATGAAATATCATACTTCTTTTTTTTAATATGCAAACTAAACAACATCTAGGATAATAATGTAAGCTCCAATACCATAAAAAGTTTTAGTTGATTTTATATGTTCCATTCTAAGGCTGTATTGAAAATTATAAAATTTTAAGTTGCTATATTATTTTAATCTAGATTTGCTTATTAGATTATTTATGTAAGCTAATTTAGTGACTGGAACACATAAAATCAATAAAACATAAAATTTGTTTTTAATAATCTATTTTCGATTGATTTCAGAAACAGGTAGCCCAGTATAACAAAGTAATTAATCACGTCTGGGAAATTGCTAATAAAGCTAGAGAAGAATGGGAAAGTGAAACTGGTTCGAGAACAACACAAGCTCAGACAAGCAGTACTGCAGACACGCACTTACTAGTTTACGCAGTTGGTAGTGGCAAAGGTTTAAAGGTGAAAAAATATTACGTATTTCGCTTCCAGAACTTTCCAATATCTACATCTGGAAAATGTTACAAAATTAGTTTTTCATATCTTAGTATTTATTAATAAAAAATGAATCAATTGCGAAAAGATAAAATTTTCAATCTAATAGGAATTAAAATAAAAATAATTATAAAACTAGCACCATTGCAGTGCCTCAGGTGCATTATTTAATAGACATTTTTTCATTAAGACTAAAGACTTGAAATTAAAATTTTTTAAAAATATTCCGAGACTTTGAAATTTTAACTTTTTTGATATAATATATGGAAGCTGCCAGAAATCAGCCAACGGTCACGTGTGGGGAAATTTTTCCATGAAATGCCCTTACAAGAAGAGTATCCTAGATCTGGATCGTGAATTTTTCTCAAATTTTGAGATATTTTTAAATTTCGAAATACGAAGGAAGCCGCAATATTAGACACTTTGATAAACTGAAGTTGTCGACATTTTCAGCTGTATTTTAAGGAAATATTGAAATAAATGCTATATTTTTACGTTAATTATTTAGTCTAGACAAATCTTAGATACAACTGTAAGAAAGTAAAATTAAACTAGAGTCTGCAAGCAACTTTGAACTATCATAACTTTGGGAGGAATTGATATTTTTTAATTCTGAAAAAGCAATAGAATGCTCGTGCTCTTTAGTTTTATTTTACTTTTTAATAGTTAATGTAAATCACATAGCTTTTTTCAGTATTTCCTAAAAATACTGCTGAAAATATTAATAACTTCAGTTTATCGAAACGATAGGCTTAAATGTTGCGATATCCTTTATATTTCGGTATTTAAAAACATATTTTAAAGTTTGAGAAAAATCCACCACCCAAATCTTAGATACTCTTCTTGTTAGTTCAACTCGCTCACAGTTATACGTTCAATTCCTCGGAAAAAAACAAAGGACACACATTCATAAATTTTTGCTGTTTTTGTCCAATAGTGCTATTGCTCTTTCTCTGACATGCTTTCTTCCAGACGAAAACATAGTTCAGAATGATTTTCTTTAAAATATGTCATTTTCTTTAGATATAAATTTCTTTAATCGGAAGTACAAGTCTTGGGCTATCCAAAATTTTAAGTTTGAGAAATAAAAAGATGATGAGTAATAAAATTTGAAAGATATTAGGGAGCGGGTGGGCGCACTCTGTGCTGTGGTAAAGCACGCGTTACAGCTCTTTTGCACTGTTTCGTTGTTTTATACTTAAAATTTATCACATAAACCATGTTCTAGTCATAATTTTTAATAAAAGTTCACATATTTAAAATTCAAATCATATTAATTCTTTGTTTATTTTCTAATTTTCTTTATCTGAACTTAAATGAATAAGTTCTGTTCTCGAATTTAGATTTCTTCATTTTTTTTTAATTGTTGAGTGTTATCCGATGATTTCAGCTATTGAAAATTATTTTAATTCTATACTTTTAACATGTTCTAATAGTTTAATACAGTGAGAAGTTAGAATTATCGGTACTGTTTTTATTACACAGAGAGACTTTCAAGGAAGGGGACTTCCTAATGGTAGAGTAGCCTATACCCTACTACGTTGGAGTTGTAGCTGCTCTAAATTAGGACCGCTGCCGCCCTAAGCTAAGGTTCGAAAAGTCGCAAAGCCGTTGTACGATTCCTTTCGTACTGCCGCAGCGCCATCAAACGACTCGTTTCGTACATAGACGGACTACCTCGGACGTCTACTTCCCTAAAAGTTTCTTCGTGTAGTTTTAACATTTGTTTTAGTTTTAGCTTATCGTTCCGAATTCTCTATTAATTGACTTTTTTCCTCTATTACATAAACTTATGGTTTATTATTTCGAAGGAGAATTTTGAATTTCTTTAAGTTTCTTGAAAAAATACGTCTTGATAATGCAAGACACAGCACAATCATTGTACCGCAACTGTTCTTAATTCTAAAGAGTTAAATATGAAAATGTATTAAACTATTGCAGTTTTTAAGCCAATTTATTTCGTAAAGGTTGATCTAATCTCATAAATTATCATTTATTGCCTCAATCAAAGATTCTTATGATTTCGCAAAAGAAAAGGTATTTATTTCACCGATATAACTGCGTAATATATTAAAGACAAACACGAATTCCATAGTTATTTTTATCATTACAAAGATTTCTCTGTTAAAGCAGACTAGCACTGTTATGCACTATGCACGAGAAAAATAATTATGAAACAATACATCTAAAATTATTGTGTCGCGTCTTGGACAACCAATATGTATACTGAGAGAAATAATGCAATAAATCTCACTTCTTCTTACATTAAATTTTACTAAATAATACAGTAATTCGATCATGGTATGTGTCATTTTTACAGCTGAGAACAATAACATTTATAATCTCATAAATTTGACCATCCTGTATTATAAAATTTTCTCCAATCATTATAGAATAATAGAGAAAGGAAAAAAGTCTTTCTTTAATTTCGTCCTAGAAGGAGCTTATTTCTTGTATAGAGTTGTCATTTATGGTAAACTTAGGAATTTATGTTTTCCAGGTAATAATTGAGAGCTCTGGAATCATTAAAATTTGATATCTAATTATCATTATACTTCTTAACATTGTACATCTCAACTAACACTATACTACAAAGGTTGCAGTTTGTAGTAAATTTCATTACACTCGCAATTGATTTCCCTAATACCTAAACGGCCTTTTATATTAACCTTTTCAGGACGGGGATTTTTACTTTAAAATTGGACTTTTTTACTAGATATTTGTACATAAAATCAAAGAATTTGTCACGTCGAGTGCCTGACAAAATTAGTCGTCGAAATATCAAATAGTCCCGTCCTGAAAAGATTAACCAGAGTGCAATTCTGCCATTTGTTAGTTTCAACGTTCTCTCTAGTAGCTACATGTATGAGGCGGTTCATGTCCATTGCCCTAGCGCGGCGAACGCGCGTCAAATCTTGCTTTTCCCCCTCATATTTATAATACTAAAATGTATATAAGAAAATGGTTTTATAAACGTTGCCGACATATTTTTTCTCAGCTTAAGGTTTAACATCGTAATTATAGGTCTAACTCGTTAGGAATTGATTTTACATAAAAAGGTTAAAAAAAAGAAAGTTTTTTTTTTATTATAATCTACAACTTCAATACTTTACACATTTGTGTAAAATTAAATCTTGTGAAGTTATAGTCGAAAACCGTCTATTCTTTGTGTTTATAGTTGGTTTTCTTAGCTGGATTAGCAAGTATTTATCTTGCAAAAAATGATCAAAATAAAAAAGATGTGTCTAATTTTTACTAAAAATGTATTTTCGATGCATTACGCTCAAAAATAGATTTTTTCAAAATTTTAATTATGCTTGCATTTTTTTATTTCTGAACGGATCATTCCCAAAGTAGGACTGTCTATAGTCGGACCTATGTATGACTAAACTAAGGTGTACTATCATTTGTGATCGGATTCGATCAATTTTTCGATATGATAATGTGAACACAAGGTTCCGTTCATACGTACAGAACATACATACATCATAAGAGACACTTAAAATAGACTCCTTATGGTTTTTTGAGGTGTTACAGTTTTCGCTCTAGTGAAAATATAAGGTTCTCTCGTAAAGTGATCGTGCTTAAAAATAGAGTTTCATAATAAACCGCAATATATTAACTATACTAACCCTTTTTCCTCGGAACAGATAATTTTTCTTTGTTTTTTCGAACAGTTTTTCTTGGAATGATTTGATATTTAAAACTTAATAATCTTTTCTTGAGCTTCAATGTACTTTTATTCATTGGAATAGCATGATGTAGACTTTTTTACTATAAAATTAAGTTTGAGGTTAGATATTCCAATTTTTTTATATTTGTACTACATTTACAGTTATGGTATATTATAAAGAAAAAAAAAAGAGATTAAACATGTAAATTGCTGTGATTTTCGACAATGAAACTTAAATATCAAAAAATTTTAATATCTTACCTCTAATGCACGGATTATGCACTTTTTACTGAAAAATGCCCTTTTTAGAGAAGTGCATTTTTCTCGAAAACCCCATTATTCTTTTGCTCAATTGTTTTTCGTGATAGATGACGTAAATACCTATCTAGAAGTATTTGTGAGATTCAGCGATTCAGATAGCGATCACTAATGAGATAACATAGAAACAAATTTTTCACACATAACGCTTCTATATAGTGATATACCAATGATATAACAGTCGATATAGAGATGTTTAACTTTGTGCGTATATAAGTACGAGTAATATACATGTATGTGCGCCTACTTATATGAGTTTATGTACATTTGTCCGCTAGATGGCTATGGTTTGACTTAACATTTATCAAGAAAAGTTCGGTTTCTGCTATACATCACACGTCTCGTCTTTTTTAAAACTATCATCTTTTGGAAAATTATTACATATTTACACCTTATCAACTCAACTACGATGTATCAATATTACTCAACGGAGTGAATCAAATCTGCAGACTGTTTACACAAGCACAACAAAATTTGTTGCAAATCTAGTTCCGTACGTTTCAAACAACTTGATAATCTTGCTCATCCATTGAAGTACCTCTATCCTAATTTACCTTTGCACCCTCTACATATCTGTGTAAACATGGTTACGATCGTGCTTTAGACTTGGTGAGTAGCACTGACAATCAATTTATAACGGATAATGAAGTTACCGACAACGTAGTCGATAGAGATGAAGATTTTTTATCAAGTACTCCAGAACGCATCGAAGAATTTAATAATGAAATTTGTATATATTTCTTAGATTCTGTATCGCCTCTTAAGAGAAAGAATCAATTGAAAATTACGTAAAAAAAAAAGATATACTTTCAACATCGTCTCATACGCTTGATGTGAAGTTGAACTCTACAGTATCAGAAACGCTCATCCTTAACGAAAAATGAAATTTCATCCTTATTTCCAGGCATAACAATGTACATGTTAGAAAGAGCGGAAAGTCTTGCACGAGAAAAGTGAGTTTATTCGGAACCAGAAGCATACACAGGCCATCCATTTGATGAAAGGACCAAAAAATTGTTCAAGTCAGAGCCCTAATAAGAGTTGTGATGAGAGAATAGCCGGCAGCGGTTATGCCCTCGTCCGGCCTTGTCTCGCTCGCCGTCGTAGCCAAAGCCCGTGCCTGTACACAAATAGTGTACACACACTTGAGGATTCGGCAACAGCGGCTCGAAGGGACGATGAGAGAGGCAAGGGGTAAGAAATCGTCAGGAGAGAGAGGCGCAACTACGCCGCGAAAGTTGCGGGAAAGCGCGAGAACGTGAGAGAGACTAATTAGTCTCTGATTAGCCCTTGACCAGCGTGCACGCAATAACAAGTTGCGCTACACACTCACGATTGCCACGTATCATGGCAAGAGAGAGGAAGAGAAGAAGACTCGACCGCCCAGGCCATTGCTATCTGGCCACGGCAGTAACGGCAACAGCAATACCATCGCCCAGCCGTGAGGGCCGCCTCGTCAGCGACGCACCATCACCCGCCTCGACGGCCGCCCGCCCGACCAGCCATCAACAACGGCCAGGCGTCCGCTCAAGAACAAGCGAGAGAGACGCCAGCCAGCGCCGGCTCGGGGAACGCCCCGACGCCACGGCCCACAACATCATCATCAGCGGCAGCAGCGAGCGGCGACTCGCGAGACAGAGGCGAGTAACAGCTCCGGCCACCGGGCCAACCGCGTGTCGCTTATAACGCGTTTGTAGAGAGTGAGTGCGCTTGCCCATAGAGGCCGCCGATCCGTCGGCTGGCGCACGGTGCGCGCACTCAATAGAGAGCGGAGCTTATGGGCTCCGATAGCGAGGCTCCGCGGCTACGCCCGCAGCATTAAGCCACGCGAGTACAGTGTCGGGGAATACTGTTGACTGCCGTGACACGCGAGAAGTGAGCTCCTCACGTCGTGAGTGCCGCACCTTCACGAACCATGAGTGATCGTGAGAGAGGGAGAGAGATAGAAGCTACACGAGGACGGGGACAGTGGGACGCCGCCCGCCCTATTGTAGCAAGTGCCAGTGAGAAAGACTGCTTCGCGCGATAGCTGGCCAGCTGAGGTAGAGGTCCCTATTATGGAACACATCTTAAGCATCAATGAGGTTTCTTATTTAATTTTAAATAAATTAAAGCTAATAGATAGAATTCTTTTATATTAGCTTGTTGTACTATCCCTACTAGAACAATTAAAATTTTTTAAAGGCAAAATTAGGCTAAAATAATAATTTATTAAGTATATAAAGAGGATCGTATACACGGCCGTATTTATGGTATAGTATCAAAACTAATGTCCCGGTGTTCCATAAGTTTTGTCCCAATTATGAGACACTCATTTCCGCACTATTTATTGAACTCTTTTGCAATAAACTTGCTATGCTTCATAATGGTGCAATCTCTGTTCCTCAGCTCTTTTTTAACCAATCGGGCCTAGAAAACGAATATGAACGTTAATTACAAGTTTGATTATAAATCATAAAACATAACCTCAAAAGACTGAAATGATTGATTTTGGTCCCTCCGTATAAGAATTCACAAATCCAGTTTTTCGATAAGTGATGTATAAGCTAGATGATTTCACCGCAAGGCATATTAACACTCAATCGACCACATAACTTTATATTTGACATGATTCTTTGAATTTAAAAGTCTCAAGTCTAAAATGAAAGGAAATGACTTTTTCTACCAAAATATAACATTATAAATCCATAGAATCATATCAAATCTAAAGTTATGTGGTCTATTGAGTGTTAATATGCCCTACGGTGAAGTCATCTATCTTGTACATCACTTATCGAACAACTGGATTTGTGAATTTTTTGGATTTATAATAGGTATATCAAAAAATACAAATAATTTAAAAAAAAAATAATGTCTAAAATGAAAGTATTATTCTACATCTTTTTTTAAAAATTCATTTATATACTTATTATAATTCCAAAAAGCATGTCAAATGTCAAGTTATGTGGTCAATTGAGTCTAAATATTTTCTGCGGTGAAGTTATATAGCCCATAAATGAATTATCAAATACTTAACTGGATTTAGGATCTGTCATTCGGAGAAATGAAAATCAATCATGTTAGTCTTTTGAGGTTATGTCTTATGATTATTAATTAAGTTATATATTCGTTTTCTAGGTCTGATTGATTAAAGTACAGTAAAGAAACGAACATCGCTCTATTATTAGTATAAAAAGTCTCAAATTGAAGAGCTGTTATCAATAAATAGTGGAAAAAAGAGTGTTCCATAAATCGGGACAGGGCAGGCCGTATTGATGAGACACTTCAATCATTGTACCATAAATACGGACCTCTGAATAACTAACGTACGTATTATGAAACAGGTAAATAATTTAATAAATAATATTTAAATTGAGAAAAATTGTCATATATTTATAATCTACAACTCTTAAGCTTTTAAATAAGCTAGATAACATCTTTTTTAATCATCGAATTTCCTTATAATAGATTAACTAACGAGTCAACTGCTCTCATTGCTACCATTCAAATATCGGGAACTTCCTTCGTAACTTCAATGTGAAAACGCTTTACAACTTTTTCTTAAATATTAAACGCTTCAAAACATCATATACAAATATATATTTATCCTTTTGGAACTCATGTTTATGAATATAATTTTTGTATGACAGTATCTCAACATAATTATATCCAAAATTCAATTTTTTCTTTGGTGTTTCATAATATCGGACACTGTCTCATAATAGGGTCTTTTTACCTTACTCAAAATATATGCTTTGACTGAACTAACATATCGTGTTTCTACGTAACTACGAATTTCATCATGATTGATTACTCTCTCATTATTAGTTTCCTCAATTATTATATTCGCAGCATCATACCCTTTATATATATATATATATATAAGTATTTTACTGATTGTACCCTGCATACAACTTCTAAATTTATATGACAATTGAACATACGTAATAATTCTGGACAATATGGTACTACAAACCGATTATCTACATTTTGATAATTACGATACACTATTATACGTTCATCATTTCTTCGTCTGTAATAACGATAACTATCAGCTCATAAAGAAATATTTTTCGCGATCTACTTTACCGACTCTATTTGAAACATACACATTAAGCTAAATTAAATAAGAAATA
>JAYJLV010106600.1:0-11612 GCA_036873485.1 Torymus texanus | reverse complement strand
TCTCTCTCTCTCTCTCTCTCTCTCTCTCTCTCTCTCTCTCTCTCTCTCTCTCTCTCTCTCTCTCTCTCTCTCCTCGTCATTCTTTCGCATGCTGCACCGGACGTGTTCCATACGCTCGTGCAGATTTTACCGTTAGATAAACGTGCGCCGGCGCGAGCGCGTGGCTTTTTTTTTCCTTCTTTCTCTCTCTCTCTCTCTCTCTCTCTTTGTTTTTCGCGCGTATCTTTTGCACATAATGCGCTTCCTCGCGCGGTGTGGGCTTGCGTATATGTATAGAGAGAGAGAGTTTTTGTTTACGGTGCGTGGATGAGGCGACGGTGGTGATGGACACGTATAGGTATATGTATTTGTGTGTGGATGATGAATTGTCAATGAATAGAACGCCATGTGGTGTCGTAGATATGATAAGGTATTAAATTTAGAGCAATAATAAGCGATGATTATACGATTTTATTCTACATGGAGAAAAATAATATATAGTAAAAATTATCTTGTATATGATTGTATAAATGTCGGATAACACGGAAATGCCAAATAATTTATGGTAATAATTATACGATTAATTTATTACAACTTTCACCCTAAAATTGTTGCAATTATTTTCGATAATTTATGTCTGTTTTACTTTTACAATCAGATATGACAATTTTTTTACTACAACATTGTACTCACTGCAGCATCATGTAATCTGTAAGATTTTTTTTCTCTTTCACTCAATACGCGAATTTTTATCGCTCACACAATATTATACGATATTCAGTATAAAACGCAACTGCTCTTGTTATTGCCGTACCCTCTTGTATAATATTTACATCACGTACATATATATGTATACAGATTTAACAAACCCACGTATTATAACCCATATTATACTGGACCACTGACGACGCAACGTACATACCAGGAAAATATAACGTACCCACGCGAGACACCAGGAACTAAACTTACCGAATGAAAAAAAAAAACATAATCTTCTTCTCGACATTCATGCAGCATCTGTCATCACCAATTAACATTACAAAATTTTCTCGAGCCTATTACACCCTATACCTCGCTATCTTTAATCCTAAATCCCACAAAAAATTCATTTACAACATCTTCTACAGTCGTAAAAGAAGAAAAAAAAAATTATTACAGCTATTTCCCGTAAACCCCATAACTACAGCGGCATACCTTTGTCCTCTCTCAATCCTTTCTTCCTCTCTCTCTCTCTCTCTCTCTCTCTCTCTCTCTCTCTCTCTCTCTCTCTCTCACGCGCATTTTCCGGGGAGGAAATACGCCGAAAACGCCTTACCTATCGTGTAGCCATTCGTTACGTGGTCCCGTCGCTCGCGGATCATCGGCTAATACTTCCCTTTTAGAAAGAAAGAAAGAAAGAGAGAGAGAGAGAGAGAGCTTCCGCGCCGGAAACGCGTATAGAATAATCTCCCGCGGAAATCCGATTACGGCAAGCGGCTTGGAAGGAAGGTGAGAACGCGCGGAGATTGCGCGGCGGTACAGTGACTGTATGTATGTGTGTGTGTGTGTGTGTTTATATGTAGGCGTTGGGTGTGCTTATGGCTTTGTTCCATTGAGAAAAGTTCTTTCTCGTAGTATGCGTGCGCATCCGCGTGTTTACACACGCATATACAGCGGAATTTTCTCGATATACAACGATGGTTCAACAGGAGTAGGGTTTGGTATAGGAAGAAGGATTGGGGACTTTTCTGAGACACGATCGTAGTAGGATACACACACATATATATAGATCGTGTAGGTGTCGGATACTACCGTGCAATGAGGTTTGTTTAGATTGAGGATTAATTTGTAGGAGGTTTAACAGTGGGAAATTGGAGCTGGTTTTTTTAACGTAAATTTATTTTTTAAGGGGATACGAAAACGCGAAAGATTTATTATGGTTTAGGATTGTGGCGTAAGAGAGAGAGAGAGAGAGAGGGAGTATAACGTGTAATTCGATGGTTAAACATCCGTGCACCGCCGTCATCGTATGATAATTCAGGTTTATGATTATGGTTTTAAATGTATATGCACATATATCTGGTACTGGTATACAAATAAATCAGGATTTTTCTTTATTACTGCCGGCGTTATATATTACAACATGTTCGTTTATAGTTGTAAATGCTAATGTGCTTTACTGGTATTACGGTAACGACAAAACGTTGTTTTTTTCCTTCTTACATAATTTTCGCATTATTTTTGCGTACATGTATATACCATATAACGAATCGATTCATCTGCAAAACAATTTATGTTAAAAGTGCAGTACAAAGAAATTTCCAATTGTAATTGTACATTTCGAATACAAAAATTATAATCATCGAAATGATTCTTCGATATACTCCCTAACAATGCCAAAAAGTTTGCTTTAATTCCGACCTTAATTCCTAAAAAAAGTATAACCGCGACAACTAAAAATTTTTCCAGCAAATCTCATAATTTGCTTAATAAAATCGTCATCATCATTCCTTATTAAACAAATGAAAAATATCACCACCATTTTCCACACTTTTTCTCCTAAACCCCTCCTACTACCATCCACCAAGCGTCTACCATCAGTCACTCTCGTCCCTTTAAAAAAACGAAAAAGAAAAAAAATACAGGTAACCCCTCCTACGTACCTCTATATCCTTACCAGACACACTCCTCATATACATATATATATATACACCTTTCGAAAAGGTGCATCGGTAGCAGCAACAGCAGCAGCAGCAGCAGGCTGCTGGCATGCCGTAGGCATAGAGTCCAACGCGTGTCGAGCGCGTGCATGCGCGCGCACGCGCCGTATCAGCCGACGCCGCATCGCCGCCCGCGTGTGGGATAACCGTGGGAACGCTCACGACGCTTCCGGCAGCCGTCGTGTGCTATACGCGTGTGTATTATACTTATACCTATATACATGGACATAAGGGCCGTGTGTGTTGTATATATATATACGTGGACGCGTGTATGCAGCTTCCGTCAGGACTGCTGCTGCGTTTGAAAAACTTATATTTTCGAGGATCTTTGTCGGGAAATGTTTGAGGGATATATGTATGGGTATCGACAGGTGCGAAACGTGAGAGGAGAGGCTGTGAAAAATTGAAGATGGTGGGAGGAATGAGGATGGTTGTAGCGAATATGAAGTAGTGGTTTTCATATATATAATATATGTGATGCTAGTTATTGGAGGCTGGTAATTGGTTGTATTGGATGTGCAAATTGCAGATCGATTATGGTTTTATGCGTCGGGGGTTTGATATATTTTAAAGAGAAATGGTGTTGATTAAAACATGAGAACATTACGTAGGTGAAAATTAAGGCTGTGTATTAGTGATTGTTTCTTCGTATACGAATAAATTGGAAATTCGACGTAGAAACGTTATTATTATAGGCAAGTTATTAGAAAATATGTTTTAAAATATGATTTTTATCAAAATCTTTTAAAATTTTCAGAATAAAATGAAAATATTGATATGATATTTCAATATTACATTTGCACAGTCACCCACGCTCCGTTTGCTCAAAATTGATATACAAAGCTGTCTTTTATATATATACATATACCGTAATAATTTTGATAAAACCATAACAGAAATGGTATAACTACATATAAAACTTGAAATTTTTCATATCGCATCAGTCTCCGCAATACATGCACATAAAATGAAGACTTGTATTATCCATCAACCTAATATCTCAATATTAACCAGGCAACCACGTAACAATTCAACAATCGGTCTCCACAGGTGTGGCCTAACCGTCCCGTCACAAGTCTTCGCACGCGCTGTATACGCCATGTATATACAGTTTCCACGCGCAAGAAAACATCTCTCGAATGCTTAAACATATTAGGATGTTACGTCCAAGGATTGAAAATCCAAGAAATGCGGGTGGCTCGAGATATAACGGTATGTATATACCTCGTCTCTATGTAATCACCCTTACGTGCTATTTTATACGTCGTGAGAGGACTTTCGAATTAATCGTAGCCACGTGCGACGATGGTAAATTAAGCGCTTTCAATGGATATGGTTGTGTGCTATGCAGATGATCAGTGTATACGTAACGGTGGGAAGTTGATTTGACGATAACTCGAGGTCATTGTTATGTGTCGCCTGAGTGTATATACAGGTATCACGAGTTCTGTGACATGAAATAAAATTTACTAAACATGTGTGTGGATGTCAACAGCTGCGTCAAGAATATCATTTTATCAAAACATAACAAATTTCTAACTTTAACTTGGAAGACAGTCGAATAATTGTCATAATAATCGTCAAACCACGTTACTCCTAAAATTCGATAACCCAAAATCACACTATACGCTCAATTCTATCAACCGACTTCTGAACCCCTCAGGATTTCAATCCCACCTCCCACGGTGTACTCGAGTATATACCATAACGAAAGATCTTGGGAAAGTACAAGTGCTCCTCGACTTTTCTCTCATTCCCCTCCTGCTGTAGGTGTCGACTGAACGCTCTCCCTCCGAGAATCGTAAAAAAGCCCCGGATGATCATCCGTCAAAAATCCTCGAGAGTTGCAACGGTCGTTTTTCCACGATTTTTCCTCTCTTTTCACTCTCACGGTCTTGTCGATATATAGCATACATGATCAACATCAGTTGTTGGCGACCTTCTTCTTCTTCTTTTTTAATAAGCACGCCTGCAGGAGTCGAGGGTATTTTTTCCTTCTCGCGTGTGTTGTGTGTGTGTGTGTATAGTTCTGTAATTGCAGTCTCGTGTTTTCGTTTCTTTTTTTTTTATTTTCTTTTTTTGGTCGGTTTCCGACGTATGTCTGTCGGATGATGCTTTGTTTCGAAGACAAGTGGAAGTCAGGAGATACGGGTGAAGTGTTTTTTTTTATACTTTCTCGTTCGTTTGGTGGGTGCTGTATTTTGAAGATTGGGATAAAACGTCTTAAATTGATTGTGTGGTGTAGCTGCGTAAGTTCCTTTGGTTTTCTTTTTCTTTGGAATTCTCGTCGGGAAGGTATAACACAGATATTAATAATCGAACGATATTAATGTGGGATGCATAAAATAGAAAAATTGATTGAATTAAATAATATTGTTATAATATTACAACAATAATGCAAAAGTAATGAATAAGTCATTTGTAATATACACACACACACACACACACACACACACACACACACACACACACACACACACACACATACACACACACACTCTTTTTCCAAACCAACTACCACACTCGCGTCTCGCAACTCTTGCATAATGTGAACCACCTCACTCACATATGCGCATATATATATATATAGCCACTTCTCTTATACACACGTATATATGTCTGTTATACGCACACACACACACATACACACACACACATCTCTATTCTCGTGCACGCAACGGCGGCTGGCGCGCAGAAAGAGAAGAAGGCGAGAAACAGATACGGGCGCGCCGTGTCGAGGAGCTTTGGCGATAGAGTTTCCACGAAAGCCGGAAGCAGCTTGATACATATATGTCTATGTGTGTATATGTATGCACGCGTACACTTATATACGTATACGTATATAGGTGTATACTAAGAGAGAGAGAGAGAGAGAAAGCGGGCGGCAGGTGGTCGCCGGATGTGCATCTTCCTTTTCCGGACACCGGCGCGCATACTAAGCGAGGTAGAGAGAAAGAGAGAATGGAGCGCCCCTGTGGCGTGCGCGGAAAAACGTTTAGCGCGCGTGTGTGTGTGTGTGTGTGTGTGCGTGTGTGTGTATATATATATAGATTGTGGTCCTTTGGTGAGTGGATGGGGAGGATCGGTGTGATGGCAGCTGTGCGTACAAGTTGTATATTAGAAAAACGTAAAGTGGGATACTGCGTTGAGTTTAGATTTGTTTCAAGGTGTGTGTGTATATATATATATATATATATATATATGTGATATGATTTTTTGCGTATAATGTGGTAGGTGTGTAGGTATAATAGTTCGTATATATAATAATGTAACGTCGCCTGAGATAAGACATTGGTTACGAAAACAAGAATAAGAACAAAAATTTAGGTATGAAGTATCCATGTATACGTGAATAATAGAGCCTACGATTGGATATATATATACAAGTTGTTCGGAAAATATATCTTTCTGTACACCATTGTGTGTTGAGGATGAAATTCTGTATAAAAATAGTTGTTTTTTTTTTAATTGGAATTGTATATCTATAGATATTGTATTATGAATATATCACTGCGAAAAATGTCGTATAGTTGTCGAAATATAGTTACGGTTTCGATTTTTTTGAGTAAAATATACATATTTTATTAGTTATTGATACTATATGTTAGTATTATTCGTATTATTAACCATAATATTAGTAACTTGTACTATGGAATATGGTTGTAACGATTTTGCACTATGCATTATGTCAATAGTAACTATATTTTCTCTTCAGTGTACAATATAAAACTCCTATTCGAAATAAAAAATGTTGACACGTTGATTATTACCAAACTACTTGTCATATAAAAAAATGGTAAAGAAACTTTTGATTCAGAAATTCACCCTCCATGATAGTGTATAATAGAGAGACATATACTTTTCGAACGACTTGTACATATACGTTACAGTTATATGACGACTACCTGTAAATAATCTCCATTACAACATTTTTCTTCTCTTTCACATCTTCGACTTCCGATCCATCCCCAGAATTACTAAAAATTACTCCAAAAACTAAATAAAAAAAAAAAAAAAAACTCCCATTTCATTTTCTCTCCCCTGACTATTATAACCGTCCTTCAAACAAAGACCATCACAGGCGACCGAAAAACCAGGGCGTGCCACCGCATCGCGTGCACCGTATAGTAACAGCAGCGGGGGTGAATCGCCGGGTTCAGTGTGAATGGCGTAGCGCGACCATTAAGAAAATGGCTATATAGCCGGTTGACTGGCGCGCGCACACGCGGCCCTCCCATTCACTCTTCGATCGAACGCGCGTCCGTGTCTGTGCTCTCTCCCCTCTCCTCGTTGTGTCCTGCGCGCGCGCGCCGTGTAGTGTGTATAGAGAAAGAGACGGCTGTTCATTGATAATTTCTGAAGGGGTGGGGCTCTTTCAATGGGTGTGTATAGGGGAGTATAATATAGAGTGTTATATAGGTTTTAGTGAATTTTATGATAGATAAAGACACTGTAGCATGTATAAGTGTGAATCGTTTAACCCTTAAAGGGCACCTGGGATCTAGTTGACCTCAGAGAAATTTCATACTAAGTTTTCATCCCCAGTAGTTTTCTCTAAGAATTTTTTTTTTTATCGTTACACCATCAGTAAGGCTTTGCAAGTTTCTTTCCCTTATTTCGTATGGCTTCAAGATCATTCATGATTTTTTTTTTTTAGCAAAAATAATCTATAGATTATTTTTAATTTGGCAGCTATTTAAAGTCAGTGCGGGATTAGGGAGACCCTATCTGCCCTTTATGTTATTTTTTGGAGGTGTGTCCTTTAAGGGTTAAAGGATATGTAATTTAATCTTCATTCGTATATATACGTGTATACCCGGTTACCTTAGATTTTAAAAATCTACCACTGTACACACAAAAAAGTTACACCAAATTTCTTCGTCCACCTCACCTATATATACACGTACAACTCCACTACTCCCAGTTCACCTCATTCTTTCCCTCACATATACTATACACGACAGCACCGTTACTCCTCCGAAAATCCTCCCCGTCTCCTCGACCTCGATTCCATGTCGGGTTCTTCACCCTCCTCCCAACTCGTCGTCATGGACGGGTCACTAGGTCGCTCGCGTACGTAACCCTTAGCAACGAGAGACTGCGTCATCGCCGACACGCTGACCTAATTCTTTGTCTTCTCGCCACGTTGTATGTATACTGAACGTCCTTGGGGTTAAAACATGGGATGAAAAGATAGGAGAGAAAGAGGGAGCGTTTTGGTAATATAGAGGCCGCGTGTATATATGTGTGTGTAGAAGTGAATGAATGGTTGGATGGTTTAGGGGAGGTAGCGAAGGCCGAGAGAGGAAATCTCGGTGTTTAAATATCATTTCAAGGAGAGGAAGATTTTAAAGGTGGGATAGGATGATTAATAGGGGTTGTGGTTTCTTATTTACATTGGTTGTGCGAAATTTTTTTTTTTGGGGGGGGGGGGTGATTGTGTGCTATTTGGATTTTATGTGTTAAATATTATTATGGTTAGAACAATATACTTGAGGTCTTTTAACATTTGGAAGCTTCGAAGCTTTGACGTATTCCAAGAATCGAAGCAATACTTTTCGCATTTTCTTATTTTCAAAGCTTTGAATTTTCTTCAATAATAGCCCTACAAGATATTATGCAACTTCCTTGGTTTTCTATTGTAATTATTATTTATATTTACAAACCTTAAGACAAAAGTATCTAACGTAATATTAAAACGCTGGTAAAATGAATTTTAGTCAAACAAATAGAATTAACCTAAAAAACGAATTAATTACTATAAACGACTGTTTTGCATTCTGGGAAAAACATTATAATTATATTTTTATTATAACCGTATAACCGATCGTAGCAATTTAGTTAGCATATACATATTAAATTGTTTTAATAATACCAGTCCTTATTTCATCAATGAAATTATAACGAGAATTCTGCAATTTCAGCACAATCAATTGTACCCTCTACGTATATTCCCGCATCGCGTTATACAATTTATATTTCAATTTCGCCCGGAATGATCCGTGCCTTAAATATTTTACGGCCATCGCGTGGTATACGAAAAAAAATACGCGACAAGTAAATGACACAGGACACGACGTGTATACGCCTAAATAAATGAAGGCATCTCTCCATGATGTATAAAATTTTTTATGATTACCGTTAAATTAGTTAGAAAGGACATACGATGAAAGAAAAAAAAAAGGACGAAACCACGCGAGGTTGACTTTTACCAGCGCTCTTGTATCCTGAATATTTCATTAAGCTAAAACATTTATGCCAAGGTCTGGGTACGGGTAATTTCTCAAATTTACGACTAAGAAACTCAAGAGCTTTGTTTTTCCGGGCGCATTAATATCACTCGTGACACAATAATGTATATGTAAAAGCTTTTTAATGGCCCTTTTACGCGTTGCTATTATTACCTCGTTTCTACTACTACAAAAAAAAAAACGCACGCGTCATAGTTCCAAGCTAAAAATTAAGCTAAAAAACAACGAAAAAAAAAAAAAAAAAGGAAAAATTCAGTCAATTCTCAAACGTACTCGGACGCGTCTTTTAATTACGGCGGACGCTCTGACCACTGAGCTACGCCGCCACTCGTCTCCGTGCACGATAACACCTCGCTCCCAAATCAAACTTTTATCGACAGTTGAGTTACGTTTTTTTTTTTCATTACATCTATTTAAACTACATTTAATAATTCTATTTAGCCGCAAGGCACGTCACAGCGGATTACCAAGCACCTCTTTACTATCTAATCCACACGTGACGGCCGCGGCTCTTGATCCCGATACCATTGTACCTTATAATATATAGCTTTATATTATGTTTAATAAATGGGTTATAACAATTTTTACTATTTTTTCATTTTTTTTTTTTTGGGGGGGGGGGGGGATTCTTCTATGTTCTTACAAGCTAAGGGTGATTAAGATCTCAGGATATATATATATATATATATATAGTACGTACTAAATTTTTTGTGTTCGATCAAATTCATCAAACGTATATCTACGCATTTTCTTGTTTCAGAGAGGCTTTGTTTATTTTTCTTTCTTCAGAAAAATGCTTAAATGCAGATATCGCCTGGAAACTGCTTTAAAGCTTTATATGAAAGTATACTAGGGCTATATATCATTTTATAACTAACGCGACGCATTGCAAGATTATTATTATTATTTTTTTTTTAACATCGTCACCGTTGACAAATCAAATTGATTATGATGTTGTTTTTTCTTTTTATTACTTTTTTTTACAGTATTAAGTACTGTGATTGAAAAATACAATATATATTAAAAGTGTCTTACTAAATTTAAGAATTAAAACTAAAGAAGTATAAAGGGGAGGGAGAGAGTTTTCTAAGCAAGCGTAAGACGAGTGATTTGCGCGACGATGGGATTTGAACCCACGACCTCCGCTGGCGCAAGCCGACGCCCCGAGCAATTGAGCCAAATCAACCGATAGCTCGTCGTAGCTTTGTTTTGTTGTTAAAGTAACAGATAGGCTGCGATATGAGAAGGACGCTGTTCTATCGATGGATAAAGGTAAATATAAACTAACGGCTGTGTGTGTTGATTAACGATCGGTATTATGAGCGAGTGCGAATTTAATGATTATCGAATGTGTTACCTACGAATGGGAACATTCGATTTGTATCTTGTAGAGGTATAACATTATTAGATTGGGATTTTGCTGGAGTTTTCAAATTTTGCTGAGGTCAGATAAGTTAAAATGTTATAGTTGAAAGGAGATGATGGAAAGGAGTATATCAATTATGAAATTCTATTCTTAATTTTATTACTATTTTTTCTTCTTTTTTCAATTAAAAATCTTTATCTGTAATCGTATATATACCATTTGCTACAATCAGATTAATACTAAGGCAATTCCATAGATTCAACACTAACCCAAAAACTACGCTTAACAATTAAATAAAACCTAATTTTCCCGTATATCATTCGCCATATGACACCACTACCATACTCGACTGTGAATTAACCCTCATCCAATCACCACCACGAATTACCATCATCCACATTAAAAACACAAATTAAAAAACCCCTCATCGTTCACAAAACCGCAAACTTCACCAATACTATACCCAATTCATCGCCTATATTCTATACATACTCTCCTTCGACCTCTCTACCATATACTGCAAACCTTCTCCTCTCCCTCTCTCTCTCTCTCTCTATGTATGCGACGTGGGGGTGCGCGCGCTTGCGTTGTAGGACGGAAGCTGCGGGCGTCGACCCGAGAGCTCGTGTTGAATGGGGAAGCCGTTGCTGCAGAGCGACAGCAGCAGCAGCAGCCCCCGGCTGCCCTGGTTTCATTCAGCGTAGCAGCAGCAGCAGCGTTCAATGAATGCGCCGCCGTCACGGCTCCCCCACCGTTGGTTACTGGATCGATGAGAGAGAGAGAGAGAGAGAGAGAGAGAGAGAGAGAGAGAGAAGTGAAGTTTTTGAGAGAGAGAGGAAAAGATCGAGGACGAAGTGCATGGCTGGTATTCTACCTTAGGTTGAGGATTGCCAGGGAATTGTTCGTATATGGGTGGAGTGAAGGAAATTGATAATTATTACGGCGTTGTAGATTGAATTTTAGAAAAACTAATTTACTATTTGCCATGTATTTACATTTAATAGTAGCCTCTGAATTTAAATGAGTGGAGTTGAAGTTAGACAAATGAGCGAATAAGTGTGTATAGTGATATGCAATTATATCTTGGTTTAAATGATAAGTATAAGTGTTTTATTTTTTATGTAAAATTGTGGCCAATTTAAATGTATATAATTTTTATTCTTACTAGATTTTCTCAAGCGCGCTACGCGCGGGCAATATCAATATCGGCAATAAAAATATTATAAATATAGATATATTGTGGATAAATAATAAGTAAAATAAAGTCTTCTGTACAGACATCATAGATTATAGTGAAATTAAATAAAATAAAATGTT
>JAYJLV010106589.1:0-11613 GCA_036873485.1 Torymus texanus | reverse complement strand
TCTCTCTCTCTCTCTCTCTCTCTCTCTCTCTCTCTCTCTTTCTCTCTCTCTTCTCCAACCAACAACAAAATGACACTTACCAGTACAGCCACCCATGCACATACATGTACATATATATATATATATATACTTACGACGACAACGGAATAAAGGATCTTGGCCTTGAGCTCAGGCGCGTCGCGTAGCGGCTCGAGGCTGTCGAGGGCGTCGAGCGTGTGGAGGTTCGCCTGAGTGTAAAGGGCAGCGTAACGCTCGCGCAGGCGCTCGACCGCGACGTCCGGACAGGTCAAACCCTGGAGGGTTTCGGTGGCGGGTTCAGGAGTGGGGCTGCAGCTCTCGTCTGTATGGTAACCGGCGCTGCTCGACGATTCTTCTTCCTCTTCCTCCTCGTCGTAGTAGTCCCCAACGTTGGAGCTTATGTCCTTCTGGATGTGAAATGTCAAATGGGAGTTTTGAGTGGTGGTTTTGGTTTGGTATAAAAAAAGTGTTATTGTTGTTTTATATATGAGAAATTTAGAAGTTCGATGGTTTCAGAGTTAATTTATGGATAGTTGTTAAAATAGTTTGTAAATATTATTGGTATGCGATAATTTTATCTTGGAAAAACTACTATATATAATTATTATGAATCGAGAATACTCTGATTTAGATTAAGTATATGTATTTTATATGTACTTTACGTTTACAGTAAACTATTTTAATGCATTATTTGTGCTTGGGACAGTTCATCATTCCCGAAAACATAGTCATCCAATGACTTTTTACTGTGAATGTTATTATTTCGATATTATTAAATCTACTGATAACAGTATTAAAAAGAAGGAAGGTTCCGGTAATAGAGAAAAATTCAAAAAGAAAAAATGATATATGATAAGTTATTTATGTGCAAAGTCAGAGCTGATTGTTTATAACTTTTTATAATTTATTTATAAATAGTTCGCTCTAACATTGCATATAATTCGCTTTTTGACGATTTCGATCGTCAAATCGAGAAAGAAAAAAATATCTTGAATATGAAAATTAGATACAATTAATATACAAATCTCCCTCTAGGAGAAAGTAATTTTAACAAAATTATAGTCCATACAATTTTCATAAAAAAGAAAAAAATTATCCTTTTTTTTAAATCTTGCTTCTTTTGAATGTGATGATCATTTGTATTTTATGTTGAAGTAAACTCTCATGCAAAATTAATTAGACGTCCAGTTTTTTGGAAACAAACTACCTTAAGTAAAATCTGTAAAATAGCATTTTAAATAAGCTATTTATAATATAATCCCGGTAAAAATCATTAAGTTCTCTCATATTTACTAGCGATTTCAAGAAACAGGCTAAGAAATAGGAAGAAAAATAGAGGAAATAGTTTTCACCAGGGAACATCTTATATATTGTTTCCTACTTTATGAAAATATCAAGACACTTTACACGTTATTTCTTATACCTAACAGAATTTAAAAAAAACTCAATATACATGTACACATCCAATCAACTCGAACACCGAAAATCTCTCTCCTCTCCCTCCCCCTCTCTACAAAAACACATCTCTTTCACCGTACCCAAATCACAACTCGTTAACAAATCGACTCCAAGCTCAAACCTCTTGATTCGATCAATTCACGCGCAAAGACCAAACATCGCTATATTAATTCCCACTGCGATTTGCATTGAACGCGTGACGTCACATAGGCGCCGCGCGTACTGTAAATCCACATTGACGTCTGGCATTTCGCTTCATATCCGCAAACTTAAGGCATACCGCGCGTGAGCATGGGAAGAACGACGCGTGGTTATCGGCTTACCCTTGAATTAATTAACGCGCGTGCAGAGCTTACAGGTATATAGGTGCACGTACTAATGTAATGTATGCAAATGAACGGTGCATTTTGGCACGAGCAAGCGAGCGCGCGCCAACGAACGACGTTCGGCTGCGATTCGTTTCGCGCGATTTAATTATACATGAATAGGAGCACGTGTGCTCCCGCGTAATCTCGTTGACGACGATGAATGTGCCGCGAGTTGTGAGTTGTAGCCATATATACATAGAGAAGTAAGTTTTCGAATTGCGTGAGCTATGTATATGTGGAATGGTTTATTTGACAAAGTTTTCTTTTTTTTAATATTGCATTTCTGTGAAAATTTTATTTAACCATTTATATTTTTATATGAAAATTTTAAAATTTCTAATGCAATTAATCTTTGAGTATACGTAGCATTGTATTTGGATTCGGAAAGTAAATGTTTGCTCAGTATTTTCAATTGCTGCCTAAAGAGAAAGCATTACTACAGCAAGGAAAATGCACGTCTTTCGAAACTCGTCAGAAGAACCCCGACCTGCCAACATACCGATAAATAACCGATTTCGCGCGAAGGCACTACTCCCAATTACGTACTGTCCGTTAAAAGAACCCGCGCGTATTTCTTTGCCCTTCTACACCTGCGCGCATCGTACGAGAAACTCACCGCAACCTCTATATATATATCTGAAACTCAAAATCTCGTCTATCGATCCTCTCTTATCTCTTTGTCGTGGAGAAAACGCAAAATCCCTCACTTATCGTCACATAATTAGCGAAAGAAATGCGCGCGCGCGCGTCTGGTAAGAAACTCCCGCATCTCCCTCTCTTTCTCTTTCTTTCTTAAGAGAGGATACGCTCGTTTTTAGAGAAAGTCTTACTTGCGACTGAGCGAAAATGCATATTTGTCCGTAGCGGCGGTGGATGACGGTGTCGTGGATCGACTGCTGGTAGTTGAGAGCTGCCAAGTGTTTGCAAGAAAAAGTGGTTTTCCTGGAGAGGAGCGATGGGTTCGTTCAGGTATCAGAAGAGAGGATGTTAGTAATGAGGAGGAATGACGTCAAACGTCGGTAATTTTTCAGGAGGAGTGAGTGAAAAGTCGCAAGCGAGCTGACGAATTGGATTTTTATTGTCTTATAAAAGTAACATTTGTAAAATGTCCTTGAATAATTACTTGGTTGGATGAGTTTCAGTAGAGTTCACCGCTCATAATAGCTTTTTAACAATATAATTTTGCAGTATTTGTTGTAGTAAATATATTGGATACGATTTTAAAGTAAAAAAGTCAGTTATACAATTTCATTTGAAAATACTGAGTTTAAAGACACAAGTTTTGTTCAAAAGTCAAATGCATCATATAAGATATATTTGTTTCGAGAGAAGTCAAGAAAGTATACCCGGCCAACTTTTTTTCGCAAAAATATGACTCCTTCGAGACATTAGAAATCTCGATCTCATTCTGATAAGAAAAGGTGAAACAAACTTTATGTTTTTCCCATGTAAAAAACTTCCTTTTACAAAAGTACCTATCTCACTCTTAACGCATAAAATATTTTCTCCTTCGCAGCGGCATACACGAACCTCAAAATCACGCAATATTAAAAACACGTGCCCGAATTCCGGTCCAATAGACGTCGCGACACATCTTTAAAAAAAAAGTAACGCATATAAAGAAAAAGTCTATCGCGCATCGCTTAAAACTTTTATTTCGAAGCTCGCGGGGCTTTAAGCCGTAATTTACGAACCATTCCACAACGACGACGACTTTTTATCACGCTTTATTGAACCCGACACGCGCCGCGAGGATTTTCGCGCAATAATACATGACCGGTAATGGGTATTGAAACATACGGCCGCGCGAATTGTACGATCTGGGATTATATCAATTTTGTTTCGATGTGTTCGGATGTAACTTTCGCGACATATGTGTGTCGAGTGTGCGCGCGCACTTTTAGTCGAGTGCGAGAGCACAAATTGAGTTTTAATATCTTGCTGCAAAACGTCGATATTTTTTCAGCTTTTTCTTTGGATTGATTTTGTTGGGCATTGGGGTATTTTTGCGTGTACTCGAGTTATGGGAGATGAGAGTGTTTTTTAATGAAACTTTTTGGTATTACGTTAGTGAATTGAAGATATAAAGTTGTGTGCATTATAAGTTTGATTTGATTTCGATTTTAATGTTATTTTCAGGAGAAAGTGACGTTATTCGGTATTCGCGTGGTCATAAAAGTTCACAGCGGTAATTTACTGCTTGTGATAAGCGAACATTTTAATTACAAGCTGCGTTTTAAAAGTTAAAAGGCAACATCGGGAACAGTGACAGTTTTCACATAGCAATCTAACCGAGATTGAAAGTTTAATAAAATAAAATGTCATCGACATAGAATCATTGCAAGTGAAAAGAAAAAAGCAATCTTTTATATTCTCACTTACTGATAGCACTTGACATTTCAATCAGAGATATTTCTATTTATCTTAATTATAGCCGAATATAATGACAGGTAAAAGTTATAATTATTTACATCAAATCTCTCCCGGAATCTTTCCGGACACAATTAAGAAAAAAAAGCAAATACGTCCCTAATAGAAGTAGGCCACACACACGCATACAGTGACGTACTAACCACCGGCCACTTTAAATCGTAACAAGCCACTTTCAAAAATACTCGAGCCACTTTTTCTTAATTAAATTAACGCCCATTACGTCCGCTAAGCGCGAAATAATCACGCTAATTTCACTTAACCGTCGCCATCGTCTCCTCCCATTCTAAAGAACTTCAGCCACGATTACCTGTGCGGCTGAACAAAAACACGATGCGGCGGTATAAACGCCCGACAGCAACAGCAGAAGCAGCAGCAGCCTCTTCAAGAGCAACCGGTCCATTATCAATTTCTTGCCCCCGCACTTCAACCCAATTATACATACGGCAAAAAAATATGTATATATACTCCCGCGGAACCGGAATCCACCGAGTGAAATCTTTCAGTCCTCATGTATATATATATACTTATACAAGAAAAGCGTCTCCTCGTTTTACGCCTCGTAAAACCTCGTCGTCGTCGTTGCCGCTCCCGCAGGGATGTAGAAGTATATACAGCAGTATAAAAGCTGATTATCGATTTTTCGGGAAGGCTGGGGCTAACGAGCAACGACGTTGCTGCTTCTCCAGGGGGTTGTTTCTCCCGTAGCTGCGAGTTTTCCTCGCCAGCACACGCGTGTAAGAAGTTTCCTATGACGCGGTTATGTAAAGTTTCGTACATATACGCACGTGTAAAGGTGTTTTATGTGGTACGGTAAGTATATATGATACGGAGGTTTATGCTTGTTTCATCGCTTGTTCGGGTGCCGATTGTCGTCATTATGCGGAAGTTTCGGTGAAGTAAAGATGCTATCAGTACAGTGAATGTGTGAGGTGTTAGACAATTAGATTGGGCCTTTTAAAAGTTTTCTTTTGGTGGGTTGGAGAGAGAAAAAAATAAGGATGTTGTGAGAAAGAATTAGTTTATTGATATTAGTTTATTACTTTATTGCTATGGCTATATTTAAATCTTATGTATTCTATGTCTCTATGTTGTGTGATACATGAGTTATTATATTCAAAGTATCATGTATGAGCAAATTTTGAAGTATTCTTAAGTATTTTCAATCTCCTATGGATGGGTAACAACTTCGACGTGTAATATTAAACTCAGAGAGATTGAAATTTGATTAATATCGAGTACGTACTTTCGCGTACCCCAGAGAGTTTAATTCAAATCTACTTAATCCCCGTGTGCTTGTTAGTTGAAAAATTCGCTTTCGACTTTAATTAATTTTGAACAACATTTACTGGAAGCGCGTAAAATTCGTGTTTACAATTATAAGCTTTATAGCTCTGTGAAAGTTTCACTATCAAAAGTCATTTCAGAATATTTATTAAAAGTTTATACTCTTGTTATTCATTTGTCAATTTAATTAAAAATCAATCCATTGTGTACACGTATTAACGTGAAAAAATATTTTTTTAAATTAATGACCTTAAGGGATCGTGTATACTTTAAGTTCGAAAGAAAAACATTTTCGGAATAGCAAAAAGCAATCGAAATAGCGATCAATTCATTTCTTTCGTAATCGTCAGTTAATAGTCAAAAATATCGCTGTGAACTTAACGATCATTTAGTTTTCTGATTAAATGAAAAACTGTATATGATCCATCCATTTTCGCGTTTACATCTAGGCGATTCTGGGATCAATCGAACCTTTTAAAAGCTATCGTAAGTGACATAAACCAAAAAAACAGCTTTATCTATCGAACGATGTTATCAGGGATTTTTTAATTGACGTTACATTGCAAACTGCTCGTAAAATATAAATTTTTAACTTTCTATTATTTCATAAATAACTTATAAGAACTCATTTAGCTTCAAATTTTTCAACACACAATTATCTGTTAACGCTATTTAATAATCGCAATACCTGTACGTATTATCCTCTCTCCAATATAAATTTTCAACGATTTCCATATAGCCGTTTTTCATCACACCACAAAAACTCCCACCGCGTCGTCGTCTCTCATAAATCCCCGGCCTTCAATATCCACCCATATCTGCACCGTGACACATACACGTGAGCGTCAGATTGCACTCTCTGTCCTTTCAACAAAACTTCGGCTATCACATCTCCGAACCCCCATCCTGCGGCAATATAACCAAAACTTCTTTCCTCCCGCGCACCAACACTACTATATAAAGAATACTACTCTACTCACCGGAGTGCCATTCTCGGGGCTCATCAGCTGCAATGCTAAGGCGCATCCCCTTGAGAACGTAAGTAACCTCGCGGCAAGGCTCGTCTGAGTTCCTGTCTTTGTGACAGCTGCTTCCTCGACACCACCACGATTACCACCCTCCAATCGTCTCAATGCTGTCCACTGTCTTAATGCTTCCTTGTCTTGCTCTACTCTTGCTTTAAGCTCAGCCAGCAGAGTATCCAGCTGCTCGTCGCGCGTCTTCTCCAAGGTGTTGAGCAGACCTTGGTTGTCGATTAGACGCTGTTGTACTTCACTGTATCGTAACGATAGTTGACGTTGGTGCGATGCTGCTTGTACACCTTGGTCCCCTGTGGGAAAGTTTCAAATATATAACAAGGATGTGTATAAGTGTATATGTATATAGAAATTGCACGATGCGGTCCGATAGGTTTTCAGAAGCTCAGATGGAATTCGATTGTTACACGATCGACTTTCCTATACTCTCCTCCTGTGTACGATACCGTTAGCCCGAGGGCGTTGCTATAATTGGTGCTAGTGCGCGGATCTGCTGCGCGGCATTCCGATATTTGAATTCGGCGCGAGTTCTAGTTTCGCGGATAAAGTGGAGTGGATTTTTTTTTATGGCGGTTATGGAGGGTTTTGGTTGTTGTAGATTGTAAGAATCGTTGAATAATGCGCTTTGGATTTGCGTTGATGGGAAGTGCTGTGAGAACACGAGTTCGTTAGTTTGTGTGAGGTATCGAGTTTACGGCGTGAACGTCTCTTTGGATTTTCAAATGAATCGAATGCTGAATTTTATAGGTGCCGATGATCGGAAATATAACTCGGAATAATATATACTAACGATGCTTCACGATTCTGCTTCTATATAATGTAACTGAATTTTGTACTGCGCATTAAATTGATATTTCCTTTCCCTAAAACCTACATTACTAAGTCTCAAAAAAAGATCCATCACATTACCAGCAGACTTATATTTTTATATACATATATATACTTCAAGGCACATGTTCCTTTTCGAATTTCGTTAAATCGTATTCGCCCAGATCGCGATCGTTTTATCAAGATTGCACGCGCGCGGACGTCGATTTCAGCGCAGGGCAGTGCTTTGACGACGCTTCAAGATAGCAATCGCATACTCTACACATAGTTACATCGAAAGTGGTGCTCTTGGCCAGTTGGTCGGCCGGTTCCGTCGCTTATTCACAGGTCAATGGAATCCGTGTTCCGTGAAACTTGTGCTCTTCATTTTTTTTTTCCTTCGTTCTCGAAAGCACTTGAATAATCATCCAATGCGCTCGGGATGAAGTTCAATAGAGGAAGAGGTACTCGAGGTTCAGGAGGAGAAAGATATGGTATGGTATAGTAGTTTACAAGTGTATGAAGAGATTTAGTATTAGAGTTTTTATAGAAAGAGAGTGTATTGAAAATTGAAGTAGGTTCGCGTAAGACTGGCGTTTTCGTGTAGTTTGAATAAGCGATTTTGAGAGTTATTTATAGAATTTTTAAGAGTATGCAGTGAATAGCTTTACAAATTTGTAAAAGTTTGTTAAATTTACAGTATTATTAGAACGCTATACTCAAGTAGTTGATATACTTAAGGAATTAATACTAGCTAAATTTAACCTATATTTACTTTTAATTCGTACAACTATTCAACCACCTTTGTCGCTTCCGAATTCCCTACTCACTCGACTTCCCACTCCCTCGCGATCTTTAACCACTTTCCCCTGGCGTCCGTGCAAACTTCGAGAAACAATCCGATCCTCCTTACCTTTCACCCTCCTCCATCTCAACCGCGAATATCGCATTACTACTACTACTACCACTATCACTATCTCAACACCACTATATACTACTCACCTTTGTGCAATCCGGCATGCTTGCCAAGGCTCTCGATCTTGTGCAGTGCGAGCTTGTAAGCTTCGGCGCGCGTCTCGAGCTCCTCCTTCAAGGCGACCAGCAGCGGTACAAGATTTGTCGTCGTGCCTGGTGAATTCGTACTCGATGAGTTGCCATGATGTGACGACGAAGAGACTGACGATGATGATGTCGATGATGAAGTCCTTGTTTGAACTGGTCTAGCAGGCACGAGGCCATGCTTTCCTAGACCCTCGACGGCTCGTTCGAGGGCCCGGCGACGGGTTATCAAGGCTGATCGCGCGCTTGGTGCTGCTCTGTAGAGAGAGAGAGAAAGACAAAGAGAAGAAGAATGTGGTGAGATAGATAGAGAGAGAAAGAGGGTTGAGAGAGTAGAGGGATGGAGTAGTATGGTAGATAGATGGGAAGAATGGTTGTATCGCGGTTGGTGGATTGGGAACGTTTGAAATTGTGGGTGAAATAGTGAGCATAAGAGATAGATATTCATGTAGTAATTAAGTTGCTAATTTCTTTTTTTTTTATTATGATGATAGAAAATAAAAATGTGGTTTATGGGATAACCTAAGCTACAATATTCCCATATATTTGGTCCCTTTGTAACAGAACATGACTTTAGTTTTGACACTGCACGTGTCAGAATTATAAAATATCGCTTACTTTAAAAATTTTGAGATATCTTTGGACTATTTATCTGTAACAGAATACATTTTGATATAAATATATGAAAACGATTTTTTCTTCTTTGAGATCTGATGACGAAAAATTTGATTTAATATTTCTTGGGGAAGAAAAACTGTATTTTAATAATTCGGAATGGATTACGTAAAAAATAACTATAGTACTCTGTAATATCATCTGATCAAATAATTAAAAAATTTTGTTGACTCTGCTGTGAAGATATGTCAAAATTTTTAAAGTATAAGCCATATCTTAAAATTCTGACATGCAGTCCCAAAACTGAGGTCATATTCGGTTTCAAAGGGTCGAAATACATAGAAATATCATAATCTAGCTCATGGTATCAACCACTTTTTCATATGCAGACTTGTGTTATTTCTCAGATACCTTTTTCTCACTTGAGTCATTTTGATATGTTGCGACCATAAAAATGTTTGAAATTCAAATAGCAGTATTCGAAATTCAACAAATAACTACGAAATAAGTTACGTTTGAATTTTACAGTTACCCTTGTGTTTACAGCAACCTGTACAGTTATTTCTTAAATTTTCATGCTCCGTATGCTTATTAATATTTGCACATGTACAAATAATTTATTGGCTACTAAGCAGTCGTAAGCATTTCATTTTAGATGACTGTCGAGAAAAACGGAAACTCGAAAAATTTTTCAATTTCCATAGTCATCTTTTATCTGGTTGTATTTTTTCATATTCAACTACATTACTTTATTTCTTCCAAATTTCTAATCTATAAGTTATAAGTACACGAAGAGAATAATAAATCGGAAATTTTACGTTTCACACTGTCGATTAAATTTGGAAATGACACGTCGATTTAACCTTCACAAACGTGTGTATATATAATTTAAAAAAAGTAGAATCTTCCTTTTATTATAATTCAATCGGCATTATAAATTTAAATACGACGTTTCTCTTACTATAAATAAATTTTATTTTATTTTCTTTAATACTAATTTAATTTTTTGCCCAATCCAATTGATTTAACTGATTTAAAGTAATTATCTGAAACATCAATTTCGTATCTCTATTTACCTTCACACTTACTAAAAAATGATTAAAACCATCAATTACCAATCTAAGCATCTTCTAAAACACTTCCCAACACCTCAGAACCATCCATATATATAAACCAACCTATTGAGCGCCAACAGTAGCCTCGCCCAGGCTCTGAGTTGTCCATGATCCTGCGTCTGAGCTACCAACCCCACAACCTTCCACAGCAGCTGCTCCAGCCTCAGCACCTTAGCATCCCGGACACCCAGCTCTAGAGACCTCGCGTACAACGCCTCGAGGAGTACAAGACTATGAGGTAGCGTCTCGATTAACAAGTCGATAGGTATGTCCGGCAAAGCAGCGCGCAACGTGTAGTGCGGTAGCCGCATGAGGAAAGCGGCTGCCTCGCGGTACTGCCTGCCTTCGTATAGCCGTAGTAGCCTGTGATTGGAAATGTTTTGACGCATAAGCGAAGTGATGTGTGTGTGTATATATATATATATATATATATATAGTTACCGTAGATTGGGAAAGTTTTGGGAGGGAGAGTATAGGAGAGTCAAAGAGCTTTGTTGCACAGCAGGGAAGGATGATGATGGTTTTCGAAAGTGGGTGAGCGATTGGATGAATAGTCATCGGTGCGTGGTTGAGATTTTTTTTCATTGGTAGAGTGGTTGGATAATAGTTGGTGATGAACGAGGAAGGGATATAAGGAGAATTTATTCGGTGTTGTTTTGCGAAGGGCATTCGTGTACCGGTTACGAAATTGCGGTATAGAACGATGGTCGCTGCGTGAGCTTGTCAGGCGCAGAAATTGATAAACTTTGTTGATTCCTGTGTGGTTAATGAAACGAGGTAGGGGAGGATATTAATAAGCAGATTTATTATTATTATTATTATATTGTAAAACTTTCACTCAACACACTCTCGTGGAATTTGTCACTTGATAATTATAATGAAATTAAATGGTAGGGAATATGAATTATAATGATAAAAGGTTCGAGAGTGATATAGCGGCTGAATTGGGGTGCAATATAAAGATTAAGTCATAAAATAATATTTAATCTTGCAAATGTCTTTGTAGAAATTATATATATATGCAATTTGTGTTTCTAAAATGATCGATTGCATTCTTGCATGTCTCCATGGGTGGCCATACACATAGAGCTACATTTCAAATTAAACAGGGCACACTAGATGTCCAACCGCGAAAAAATTATTACGCCGAAATGAAATTGTCCGTGAATGATGATCTTTTTCGTGCGCAATCATGCGAAATTGTTATTATTCAAACTATAAGAGCTGTGCATGTCAATATAGCTATTTCAGTTCTTCGGAATGTTTTCTCTGTGCTACTTGCCATCTGTTACCGTATAAGAAATGCAATATCAGTGAAGGAAATTGTACGTACATATATATATATATATATATATATATATATATATATATATATATGTGTGTACGTCAATTTAATAAATGCATCCATTGCCATTAGAG
>JAYJLV010106568.1:0-11614 GCA_036873485.1 Torymus texanus | reverse complement strand
AGGCCAGAATCTCAAATACCTGCATAATATAGTTTTAAATTATAGGTAATTATACAACTTGATGATAAAAAAAATTTAAACTCTTAAAAATATATATGGGCTTTATTATTAAAGAATTCATTTACTACCTTTTTTTTCAGATTCAACCATGGCTTGTCCCCTTAAACTGGCATTTACTTCGTTACGTACTACAGCCATTAGCCCGGCTTTTTATTGACATACACCCTGCACCGAAAACTCATCATTAGCTCGTAATATTCCGCGAGACTGTATCAAGCGAGTGCATATTGCGCAAGTATATAACTACATTACCTCTCTTTCTCTCTCTCTCTCTCACACACACATATGCGCGCATACACACACACACACACATGTGCATACTACGGCGAATTTCAGAGCCGTGCGGCGCAAGCTTACGTTACGGGCGCTTTTACGCCAGACCGGGATGATATAAAAGGGCGATTTCCCGAGGCATTAGCGCCGGGAAAGCAGGTGGAAGGGGGTAGAGTAAGGGGGCGAGATAGAGAGAGAGAGAGAGAGAGAGAGAGAGAGAGAGAGAGAGAGAGAGAGAGAGAGTGCGCGTTCTGCACTCGCTCGCTGGTCGTAACAAATCCGTTTCCGATACCCTTTGTAATTTGAGATGATCGGCTTGAATCCTCCTACTCTCTCGCTCTCGTTCTGTCTGTCTCTTTCGGGCAGGAATCCACTTCCTGTCACACATGTCGCTCGAAGGGGGGAAGCACAGAGAAGAAAAAAAAAGAGAAACGAGAGTCTCGACGGACGGTGACCTCACATGTACGCGCGCGTGCGTTCTTTCGGCAGATTTTCCGCGAAAGGAAATCGGATGATGTCGGGGCTGATGTAAGAGCTGGACCGCGCATTAGCTGTAACGCGATTATTGCGAGGATTTGGCTTTTTTTATACCGGAGGGAAAAAGAGAGCTGCAGATTCTTACGAAGCTGACTGGCAATGACTGAGCGGATGTGGGAAATGTTAATGCCTGGAAAAATCCGATGAAGTGACGAGAGAAAGAGGGAAAGAGGGGGGGGATGTTAATTCATTTATATATTTGGGTCAGCCAGTCGGCGAAGTGACTTATTCAGGCGATGGGAGCTCGGTGAATTTTACAAAGTAATACCGATATCCTTTTCTTCAATATTATTCTTTTATTTAATTGCCAGAGAATATTTACTATTTCACTTCTTTTCAGACATGACAATCTACTATGCCATGAAGGTGTGATTATTTCAAGAAGTCTTGACGAATGCATTTTCTATAATGTGACGACGAGTTTCGATATAGAATGTTAATAAAAAATTTCCGAGTGATCTGTGATTTCTGTTACAATGTTCTAAATCAATTGTTTTATTTTAGTACAAGTAAAATAAATGCTTAATATATACCACTGCAGTATCCAAATTAGTAAGTTGATCAATTATTATCACTTCATCTTGTGTCGTTTATGTTTTTTCTGTTTCGAAGAGAAAATGGTCTTTTCAATTGTTCAACATTCTGATACTATAAATTGAAGTTTGAATATATTATATATCAATCCCTGACGAAAATAGTCTATTTTACTGTCGTTTGAAAACGATTTTTTGAACATTTTCTCATCATTTTATGATACGTTGAGCGAAAGCGCTATACAATGGCTAGGGAATGTTTGAAAAATTGAATCACAAATAGGAGATTTTAACTAGAGGTATTAAAATAGAATTTTTGCCGAGCTACGTTACCTTAACTGTGTCTAAGGCCTTTCAACTATGAATGATTGTTTAGTCAAATAGTACGGTGTCCAATTCTTAGTTTAGGCGATTGATAAGCACCTCTGTACCCTCTTTTTCGAAATTCCGACTTTTCATGTGCTTATCTTATTGTAACTATGTAAGTTCAGAAACCATCTAATACTATAGGTCCTCATTGTTGTTCGAATTACTAAGAGTAGATTCATTGCACCCAAAGTGTTTACTAGCGTAGCAATGCAAAGCTATATAAGAATCATAACGAGCACTACGGCTGGCAGAAATACAAATAGATATATAATTGTTTTTATCTGGTTTAGCGTAAATTAATATGTAAATGTGCTTTAGAACAATTTAATGAATTGATTTTTAAATAGTATTAATTATTTTTTATTCCTTCAGTACATTAATAAGAATATAATTACTCCTATTGTGGCATTAAGAAAGTTTTAATAAGTATGATCATTATTACTTGAACAAAAATAATTAGATTCTATTATTAATGGTCTCTTTAAATAAATCTGCTTTTCACCAATAGAACTTTGTTATTATGAATAAAATTCAGAAATCTGTTTTTATGTTTCGTTATTAACATTTGTTTTAAAAATGTTCAATTTCACTGCTTAGTTACTGAAATTCAAATAGCATCAGATTATCAAAATAATTAATGGTATAACAAAATTGAAGAGGAATAGAAAAAATCAGAGTTTCTTTTTACTTTTAGCCAATTATTTCAAAGTTAAGAACGTTATATCAATTGATATAATTTACAAAATTTTTACTCGCCGAAAAACGTCAGATAATAAGTATAGTTATATCAAGTTAAAATCGGAGTTCCGATCTCAAGCATTTCCACAATACATACACAAAAAGAACTATAACCGCAATCAATACATATAGCCACTAAAATTTTATACAAATTATTATATTTCTTCAAATACTTATTCCTACAGCTCACCTTACATCATCCCGAGCATAATTTCTTTTTCGCCTCTTTCCTTCCGCGTCGGCGGCAGCGACGCTCTCGCGCATTAGCGCCGCAACGCAGCCTCGTTTCAATCTCTGCGCGCGTGTCCTACCCACCCGCGCTTCTCTCTATATACCTTTGAGCTCGCACATGCGCGTGGTCTCAAAGGTACTTATACGCGTACACTAGCTCTCGCTCTCTCTCTCCCTGCGTCTGGATTACGCGCCGCAGCCGGGATGGAAAATAGGCGGAGGTGTATCTTTGGCGGGGGAGTGGACATCCATTAGCGGGCTTTGTGCCCCGTTGCCGCCGTCTCGCTTTGCTCTCTGTCCTTTAGGCCACTGCTGCCTGTATCAACATTGCGCACACAACCCTCTCTCACCAGCCTTACTGGCAAGTTTTACTCTTTCCGTGTGCGCGCGTGCGTATAGCAGACGAGGATTTTTCGCGCTTTTCGGCTCTTTGTCTATTTGAGACTTGGTTTTGGTCGTCGTGTGCCATAGCTCGGTTAGGTCGCCTTGCTGTGTGCCTGCGGGTAAAGGGTTATTGCAATAGTATATTGTTATGGTTCGATTTGTAGATCGCGATGGTTTTTCCAGTTTGGGACTCTGATATGTCATATATAAAACTGTGTTCTAAATCGCAATAACGGCAGTGTTATTCGAACGAAAAATCTGTGAGGTTTGTGCTGATGTAAAAAGTTTGCAGCATGGGTTCTCCGCAAGGGAACTGCAGATTAGTGAGTTCTAACTGTGCTTGATGGTTGTCTGAAAAAAGTATTGATATTAAATCTACGATTACACAAGTGGACCCTACGTAGCCTTGATATATTGTCGACGACAGTCTTGTGTAACCCTGATCAGGCCGTATTAGGCGTTAACATTCTAAATACGTAGTTTATTTTTAATTTTTGTTTTTTTATTAATTTTTTGTTACGTGCTATTTTTTAACTTGTTATGAGCAGCGGATGACTATATCTACTTTAAAAAGTTTGAAAACAAATTTATCCAACGTGACGTTCAATAGGGCAATTACCGATTTTTAACAGAAAAAAAATATTATACTTAGGCTTCTTGGTAAAGAGTCATTTGAACGGATTAATTGCACTCATTACATGTTTTTGATTTTCTAATGTATTTAGAGAATTTACTATAACAAGTCCGCCCCCTAGCGGCTAGTGGTGGAAATTTTCTGGTATGATATTGCTAATTCTAGGTTCAATATGTTATGTGTTTCAAATATATATTGCATTTGGTAATATGTAACATATGACCGCACATACAGGATGTTCGCAATGTTCGGGACCCTCCACTCTGATTTAGGAATTAACTACCTGAAAACATGGATGACCCCCTAGGTCGATAGAATTTTTTATGAAGATTCCAATGGTGTTCTTGAATTTAATCTTGGAACTTTTGCTCAAGGTTACTTTAAGGTAAAGCGCGGTCTACCCGTTACCGACGATTGCAGGGACCCATTTTTCTCACTCAATTTTTACTTTTAAGAAAAAACTTTTTGGATACGTTGTAGTCCTTTACTAAATCTACAAAGGGTCAAAGAATTTTTTTCTGAAAATTCAAAATTGAAAGAGAAAAATGGATCCCTGCAATCGTCGGTAACGCGGAGGCCGCACATCACCTTAAGCTTAACTTCATGTTTTCAAGAACACGAAAAACAAATCATGTTTTTTGTGAAGTATGACGTCTTTGATAGTTGTTGGGACCAGACAGGCTCAACGTTATTGGCCTTGAATTTCATTTTCAAAGTCATTTTATATTATTAATAATATCAAATACAATTCAGATCGTTACAAAACTAATTCTGATAGTTTACTCGTTACCAGTTTTATAACCACTCAGCTCACTTACTGATCAATTATGATCATTATATTTTATCATTAGTGTAGTTGTGAGACAACGTACAGTTACAAATGTATGATACATTATTTTATCGTGCAGACGTGCACGTATCAGATATCACATTCGAAGGAAAATTCGGAATAACTCATTACTCTACAATCGTTTACATAAGCATTTGATATAATTTATTATCTAATTATATTTTTATGAATTGCTATATTATGAACCTGAAATTCTTCGAAATGCTTGAATGAACTTCAACTCGGAGTTCGGTTGATTTGAAAATCAATTGTAGACATGAATGACTTTACGTTGCTATATAACTAACGGCCAGTAAACACTACTTCGTACAATAATGTCGATACCGAAAATGTGACTGTTCAACAATAGATCTATAATGTTTGCAATAACAGCTACGTGGTTGGTACACTCAAATTGGCCTTTCGACATTGAAAATTTAAGGGTCAACAAGCGTACTATGACCCCGAAAATTTATGGGTCAATGACGGAGTTACGATGTTGACATCGTCAATGCAACGATTAATATTTGAGCTACAAGAGCTGACTCCAGGAATTCAAGTGTTGAAATTAGAATTTCAAATTGGTTACATAAGTTATATAGTTAAGAACAATTGTACATATATATTTCATGATCTTTATAAAAAAAGTACTACGTTCATTAATAACTATACGTTTATAAGTAAATGCAAATAGCTGATATAATTTGGAATACGACATATATATGTGTATCAAAAACAAATACTAAAACTCATTGACCTACTCGGAAACGTATAAAATATCAGTGCGACACTTAATATAAATGCGACCTTTCGCATCCAACTGCCTTCGACACATTCGAGGGGGACTCGAGGATGCGATTATGGGCAATAAAGATTGTGAAGCGCATGCGTCCGCGCCCTCAAATCCTCGCATTGTGCGCGAGAAGCGTGAAAGTTAACGATGCATTATATTTGAATGACTGGGACAGATTAGCATTAAGAAAACATTTGGTTCTAAAGAGTGAAAGAGAGTCACGCAGGTGAGCGAGAAAAGCCGAACAGAAGGGCGGCGCACGCGTTAATATCCAATACAGTACATATACGAGGCGCGACGTAGGCTAATCGGCTTTTTATTATTACAGCGTGCTCAAGTCAAACACTTCGTGTATATATATTTGAGAGCTTGCGCTAAACTTGTACTTTGACTAGACGTTTTCGGAGAACCGTTATTAGGATTGAATCTTTTAATTGACGTACACGTAAATAGAATTCTGTGAAGCGATTGTTATCACTGCTGTTGTATCGTTTAACTGAAATAATCGTCGTGAAATTGCGAGTTCAGTCAGTGTGATTTACTTATTATTGATAAAAAAGAGGAGAGGTCTTCCGAAAAAAAGCGGTAACTTATATTCGTTTACATCGTCATTCTTGATGTCGTACCATTTCGATATTGCTTTTAAGTAGATGGAACAGTGCATAATTCATATCGTTAATTAAAGAACATACTTGTACAGATATAGTTGGTCTTTAGACGAGCAGTCTGTAAAAGTTTCCAGACTGCTTATTTTGGTGATATCCCAAACTGTTCCGCTTATAGCAGCGAGAACATGAGAGATAATAATACGATTGCGATTTAATTGATAGACGATGCTACATTCAATTTGTCTGCAGTTCGGAGATAACGTAATTTTGATTGACCTGTAAGATTTACATTACACGAAGATTGCATTTGTGATTGAAAACTAATAAAAAATGTCGAGTATTATGGAAAAATAATTATATATTTTGCTTGAAAATAATGAAATTGAGTATTACTTGAAAATCGAGAATAGGGGATAATGAATGAAAACAAATCAGGAAATTCACAAATTGATAAATATATATATAAAAAAAATACCATTCAATTATATTTGATAATCGTATACATATATTAACATAATTGAACTTCTAAACATTTGACTTATATATATTCTTAACTTCACGAAGTTCAAATGTTCATGAACTTCATTCACTCGATACCGTGATACTTTTTACAATATGGGATAAGATCCCGCGGACCAGTTTGACAGCATCGAGCTATAAAACAAAATATGCGTCTATTTTTTCCCCTGGAACTTCAAAAACTTCTAACAAGGTTTGTTCTCTCACGACATCTCGAAGTTATCGGATCGGTCGCGAAGTACAATAAAACAGGGGAATATAACTTCAAAACCAAGCGACGTATAACAAGCGTAACCCCTCGAAAAGGGGACATTCTCTTCAGATACGCACTTCTATGTCTTATACGACGTCGCGATGCTTCCTAGTAATCGCCGTTAAAAACCTTCACTCAATCTACACGAACGACTTTATATATATATATATATATATATATCTACACCATCTTTCTCTTTCTCTTTCGCTATACCGTAAAGCCCATCATAAGCGAATCGCTCGCTTGCTTGCTTTCTTGTACATATATACATACCCGCGCGCGACGGAGAAATGCTGCGCGAGCGCGCCGGTATACATAACGTTATTACGGGGCAGGTTTCCATCCTTAATGTATTCCTTTAGAAATCTCCCGTTCTTAGAACAAACTTGCGAGGGAGCACGACTACGCCTAGGAGAGAGAGAAAGGCGCGCGTGGCTGTGAGAGAGAACGCGTCTACCGATATGCTGGATTAATAATTGAGGGGGGTAAGCGTGCACACTACGCTCTCTGTCTCTCTCTCTCTCTCTCTCTCTCTCTCTTTCGGTTCCCTTCACAAAAGTCTATTGTCGAGAGAAGAGGTAGTATAAGGTTGAAGCCGCTCGAATTGTTTGCGTCTCTCCGCACACGTGTAGTGTATGATGGCTTTTCCGCGTGTGTCCTTCCTTTCGCAGGCGTATATGTATACACTTTTATCGTAGAATATGTTTGTATATATAGCATGCGTATATGCGAGGTAGAGGACAAAGTGCAAGCGATCTTATGCTGGTTTTCAAAGCTCAGCTGCTGTTGTACCTTTTTTTTTGCTTGGTCGCCTTGAGCTGCGCGATCTTCGCGATGTGTAGTTGTTGTATATATATGTAACGTTATTGTTATACTGTGAAAATTTATCGATAGTTTCGGCACGTCGTCTGTTGAAGTTTGGAAAATGTTATAAAAAATGTAATTAAATTTAAGTCAGTACAATAATTCGTTTAAATACACTATTTCTTTTATGAAAATAAATACATAAGAACAAGACTCAACTTGATGGTAAATTGGATTAAAACTACATTAGAAATCAATAAAAATTTGACAACATTAGTCAAAACAACGACTGCTTGAACTGCATACGTGAGCTTTTCCTACAAGAGTTGTTAATACCTTTTTACGATTGTAACTATTTATCGAGAAAATTAAGTAACATTCCATTATCATTATCAAATCATAATCCTCTACATCCGGCACTACAAATCTTGAAGAGCCAAAGGATCCATTTGATTATTCAAGCCAAAATTCACGACAAAGGCGGTATATTCCTTTGAAAATAAACATTATCCTCTCTGCTTATCCTCCCTCTCGTTCCATTAAAGCGCATCTTTGCCCAATCAATTTCCTCTGTACTCTCTATACTAATTTCAGGCGCAGTGGCACTAGCAGATTGTACGTCAATTCCTCCTTTTCCTACTCCTCTCTCTCTCGCTCTCTCTCTCTCTCTCTCTTTCTCTCTCTCTCTCTTCGTATGACGACGGTTGAATTTAGTCCGCATTATCTCCCTCTCTCTCTCTCTCTTTTCTCTCAGTTGGGCGGTACGGTACAGAGGCTGGACGTACATACGCGCTCGGCGCGGCCCTCGAGTACATACGCGCTCACCGCTGATGCACTTCCGCATTATATTAGCGCGAAAATGAAAATGCGCACACTCGGATTAAGCCGTGACCGCGCGCGCTTCAGCTGCGTTTGGGCACTGCCGATGTTCTCTGCTCGTGTGTGTGTGTATATATATATATATATATATATATATGCTCGCAGTCATTAGCGGATATTAAGGCGATTATGCGCTCGCGTGCGTTTCCCTCCTGATGCTTGCGCCGGCGGTGTATTCGAAATTCGGTAACACGGCGTGCAGAGCGTAGATATATATATATATATATATTAATTCCTCGAAAAGGTTATTATTGGTCTAAAAAAGAGATCCGCTGCACGCGTTCGCTCGTATCCCGCTTATTACGTGTATATATAGAGCAGGGAAAATTAATTCTCCGAAGGCTGCTGGATGAATTTTCCGTGTAAAACTGGTAGTAAATATGGGAATATTGCAAGCCCGCAAATGCATTCATGGAAAGAGCATTAGTTGAGATTTTACGTTTACAGATCTTTTGCGAGCTTACATGGAAATGGTGTTACGTTGTATTTTTTATGTGGAAATGATAACGTATATTGTTCATAGATGCTAGTAGTTCATAGTGCTATAAAATAATTCACTTTTCTTTAAATATTTTTATATAAATATTACTTTTAACATTATACTTTGCAATTAGTCTATGTTTAATCATTTCTGTTTAATTTTATCAATGGAGTGCATGTTTAAAAAGCGTTTTGACTATATTAGCATAGGTGAAAATTAAAGCAGTGTGCCGGCGAAGGGCGACACACAGATAACGAAACATAAAACAGAAGGTCTATAGCTAATCTATGGACGCCATCTGCAGAGTGTCGTTTTTGTTAAAGCACAAGAAGATGGCTGGGAGCGAGGAAGGGAAATGGTCGTTGCGCTCACGCGTACACGTATAGGAAAAGATAAATATATACACGCGGTCCTTGCTGTGAGATACCCAAAAGTGCAAAGACACTATTTTATGCGTTTGCGAAAAAGAGAGGCTGCGATGTAATGGAAGAGACTGCGAAGAGATGAAGAAGAGAGAGAAAGAGACTATAGGTGGTCCTCTTGTGTTGTAAAAGATGGCTACTTTTTACGGACTCTGCGTGTCAAATATTTGTATTGACGATTAGCAATATTAGTGGTTCTATCATGGTTCGACAGGAATTAGATATCTTCAAATGGCAAAAGTGAAATTCTTACCTATAGGTAATAATAACTCGTTTATAATGTGCACCAATTCGTTGTAAAATATTAATTTTGAACTATACTAAAAACTATAAGCAAAAGACTAATAAGACTTTGGTTAGTTTTTTGTTTAAGTTGCTTTTTTTTCAAGCCATTTATCAAAACTTCCGAACGATATCGCTAAGTATTTTTTTTGTCCAAAAACTGTAATATTCACAACAATTCAAATAAAAAGAAGGATTTCATTGTTTAATGAATCATGGCTTGGTTTTGCTAGTTCTATCGAATAACCGTCAGGCGTTTCTTTAATTCAATACAATATTACAAAGCAAAAACGAAAATTATAATCATCAATATCATTCACAAAATACAAAAAGTTAATTTCATTCGTTCGAAATATCATACAACCTGAAAGCACCAACAACATGTAAGTACCTTACACCTTTATTGTAGAACGTCGACAGGTACGCGAAAGTACCTCGCGTCCAGTATGATAACCCTAACCCAATGTTACCTCGGCGAGTGAGTTTCTTTTCCTCTAACCAACCATCAGAACCGCGTTCTCCGCAGGCATCAGCTCTCAAACGCAGATAGTGTCCCCGTGTTCGACTACATCTCTCTTTCTCACTCTCTCTTTCTCTTATACCAGGATAGAAAACTTCAGAAGTCAGGTTTACGCCTCGAGGGAAAAGCTGTCCCGGTCAATCGTGACGCTAGCGGCGCGAAATCACAGACGGGAAAACGACTCGCTACTACTCCTTCTCCTTCCTCGTCCCCTTCGCTTTCGCGGGTGTGCGCGCGCGCGCGCTCGAAAAGAGAAGCGACCCTCGACTGGCTTTCGAATGACACGTCAGCGCCTGGAAAAGAAGCTCGGCTGTCCTCTCTCTCTTTCTCTTTCCCACGCGTTAATCTTTGAGAAGCGTCGCGCGGTTCAGGCTTTGACCGATACATACACATACATACACACATAGGGGAAGAGAGGCTGTGGTGTGTGGCACTTGCGCCGACGCTGCCCATCTAGCCGCGGCTGCTCAGAATTTTATAAGCAATCGACTGCTCGTCCAGGTGACGCGGGACAGGACCGCACTAGAGTGAATGTGTGTGTGTGTGTGTGTGTATGTGTGTGTGTGTCTGCTGCTGCTGCTAAGGTTTCTTTTTCTTCTGCAGGTGAACGTGTAAATGCCACTCGTTATGGACTTCCCGCTGCGAACTTTCTCGCCCGTTTACTGTCAAATTTATCGTTGCTTTAAGAGCCGAAGTAGCATCACATATAGTGAACTTCTATCGGTGGACTTGGTAGTAGTGTTACTTAAATAAAATTAAATTATTGACATTATAATCCAAAGATATCTACACCTTCTCTACACATGAATACTACTTTCTCAAATGATGCTTCAGAGTCTAAAGCATTCAAATGGACTCTCCAGCTATAGGTTTCTTTATTGAGTGACGAAACTATAAAAATTGTTGTGCTTTTTTCGAGCATTGTTCAGCGGTGTTGGCATATATTGTAAGTATTTAAGTAGCATTTTGTAGATTTAAAATGAGACGAATTTCTTGATTTACTATAATGCCTTTTTCTAAATTGAAAATCATCTAGTTAATTGAAAAATATACTATAAATATATAGCAGTAATCTCTGCAACTAAGTATAACATATGAAGGGCTTCTGGTTATTGAGGCCTCTCCAGGTTATGAGTCTCGAGTTGTAGAAATAAAGTAATTGATGTAGCGAAAAATTTATATCAAGGAATAAGTTTATTCATCACTCTGGCATTATAAAACGAACAGGGAGGCACTCCTAATTAAATCACAGCAGTGTGCGGCTGTGCTCTCTAAAGTTGAATTAGTGAAAAAACCACTAAAGATTAGTTAAAATTGCTCCACCGTAACATTAGTATAGAATATAGAATGTAATAGTAAATATTCACTAATTCTTAGTGGAAGTATACGGATATATCTACTAATTAAATAAGAAGAGTTTCACTATTTCAAATAGTGAATATTTTCACTAAAAATTAGTGAATAT
>JAYJLV010106557.1:0-11615 GCA_036873485.1 Torymus texanus | reverse complement strand
TTGGTGGATCCAACGGAATGGGCTCCATAAACCTTCGTGAACAAATATATATATATATATATATATATATATATATATATATATAGGGGAATTACGATTTTTCACATTCGAGTTGCTTTGCCGGGAGCGTGCGCTGTTGCGCGTGCCTAGAAAGAGACACCACAGTCTGGTAGTAATCAGAGTAATTAGGAAGGATTTTTTCGGGGAGTGCAATCCGCTGGGTGTCGACAAACCGTCACGTGGGGAAAATTCGCGTCGGATTTTAGAGATCTCCGAAGCGAAAGTTGCGCTTCTGTGGCTTTACGCGTGTACCTTCGTGCCCAAAATACGACCATCCATCCACTCGGCGCACAATTACGGTTAGGAGAATTGTTTAGGGAGGTTGCGGTTTGTGAGAGGAGAGATTTTGTGGAGAAACTATGTGCGAGAGGTGAGAGAGTGCAACGTGCGATATAATAGGAGGACGAAAACCGCATCACAATGGAAACAGCGAAGCACCAACCAGCGATGGAAGAACTGATGACGTACCGGGAAGTGCGGATGTTGCACCGAGCCATTCTGCGCTTCACCAAGAAGCAACTGATGGAGCGATTGAGAAGGTGCCAGGCTAGTACCCAGGGCGGAGATGTACGCCGGCAGGAACGCTTACTGAGGGCCCAAGCTCGCGCGGTTAAAATCCCAGACGCCACTGTGTCGTGGTACGAGGAAGACGAACCGCAGGGGTAATCCAGCGATAGCGAGTCAGGAGACGGAGAGGAGGTACCAGTGACCATTGCCAAGAAAGGGCGTAGAGGGAGAAAGCCCAAAACAGAACCCAATGGAAGCGAGGCGAAGCTGTCGGGAAAGAAAGGAGGTCATCCAGGTGAACGCTTGAACGAAAGAGCGATTCACGCCATTATCGGGGTAACGCAACCCGTAACATTAACAAGATGACGAGATGAGTATCAGTGATGAAGCGAGCCAGCGAGGCGAGCACCTTGAGAGCATTAATGTAGGAGGTGGAACAGAGCCGGATGAGCAAATATCAGAGATGAGTGCCGACAATCGCCCATTTATCGAAATCGTTCTTGGGGGTGAGCCTTATCGAGCCTTGCACGACTGCGGTGCCATGGTGTCCCTTGCCGGACCACGGGTGATAGATCGTTACACCAGCCGTTTAATACCGGCAACGACAGCTGTTAAGAGTGTCACTGACGGCGTGAATAGGATACTAGTAGAATTGAGAGTCAGCGTGGAAATCGACGGGAGAATCGAGACACTCTTGTTGAAAGCCATACGAGGCATAGACCATGACATAATCCTCGGCATGGAATTCGTCGGAAAGTTTGATATAGAGATGAGGCCTGCGCAGGGTCTCTGAAGAGCCCATGAAGAAAATTGGGCGCCGTTAGCCCACTAGAAGACAGTTGATGATCGTGCCGTGTACACCGAATGTGCCGGAATCTCCGCGTTGCGTGACGAAGAACGAGAAACGGTAAAGAACTTGGTAGAAAGAATTTTAGAATCGACGCCATACACGCCTGGGCTGACGGATTTAACTGAGCATCACATCCACGTGAAAGATCCAACGCCTATCAAGGAGAAACCGCGCCGTATGTCGCCTTGAATCTTGAGCACTGCACAGAAAGAAGTTAGGAAAATGAGTGCCGAAGGAATTATCGAGCGTTCTGCCAGTGACTATTGTAGCGCGCCAGTAATTCTGAGGAAGAGAGATGGAACGTATCGACCATGTATAGACTATAGGCCACTAAATCAAGTGACGAAAAATGATGCCTACCCTACACCTAACATGGATTCGATATCGGATAAACTACGCGGTGTCAGATACCTGTCGAAGATCGACCTTGAAGCCGCCTATCATCAGATTCCGATGGCCCCGGCGAGTAAGAAGTACCCGACATTTGCGTTGCCAGGTTCAGGTTTGTGGCGGTTTACAAGGATCCCATTCGGTCTCACGAACGCGCCAATGACCTTCCAACGCCTCATAGATGCACTGCCTCATAGGACCTGAGTTAGAGCCCTACGTGTTCGGCTACCTAGATGATACTATAGTAGCCATGGAGACGCTCGAGGACCATCTAACACTTTCTAGAGGTCTAGAGGCTAGAGATCGTGTTAAAGAGGTTGGTAGACTCCAGGCTCAAGATTAATCAAAAGAAGTGTGAGTTCTGTTGTTCGAGAGTGACATACCTGGGCTTCGTGTTGGATTACGAAGGGCTCCGCCCAAATGCCGAGCGTATTCAAGCCCTCTTGAACTACCCCACGCCCACAAATCTGCTACAACTCCGAGGATTTATCGGCATCGCTGGCTGGTACGAGCGATTCATCCCGAATTGTGCGGAACTGAAGGTGCCCTTGGTGAAGCTGCAGAGAAAATCGCAAGCATGTACTCATGCCCCCGTACTCGTGCGTCCCGATTTTAGCAGGCCCTTCATAGTACAATGTGATGCTAGTGGTTCTACCGTCGAAGCCGTGTTAGCACAAGAGCATGACGACGGAGAGCATCCGATCGTGTATATAAGTCGTGTCCTTAATCCAGCGGATAGGAATTACACGACGACCGAGAGAGAGAGAGAGTGCCTAGCGTTGATCTGGACTATTATAAACCTGCGTCCGTACCTGGAAGGATATGAATTCACCGCTATTACGGATCACAGTGCCCTCAAAGTGTTGCGAACCATGAAAGAGCCAACCGGGAGGTTGGCAAGATGGGCCTTAGAGTTGCAGCAGTGGAACTTTGACGTTGTACATCGTAAAGGGGCGATGCACAAGGTGCCAGACACCCTCTCGCGCATGTTCAAGGACGAAGAAGCCGAGATGGCTGTTTTTGCTGAAGTAACGGGCCAATGGTATCTAATGAAGCTACGTGACGTGACGCAATACTCCCAGAAATATCCCGAGTGGAAAATCGAAGATGGCTTCTTATATAAATACAAACGAGAACTCCTCATCGTACCAGCGATTTATAAGCTCCCAGCAAGGCCCACAGGGGTTGATGGGGAGACGAATAGTCAAACGGCCATGCAGCGTCGTAGCCGCGGATATGATAGAGCTGCCCAAGAGTAAGAGCCAGTACCGTTATATGTTAGTGCTTCACGATCTTAGAAGAATTGATCTTATTCAGGTGGGAGACACCGTTATATTTCCTCACAGATAACGGAACCGAATTTGATAACCAGGTGCTAAAGATGTTAGAAGAGTATGGAATTCACCACGTGACAACGCCACCGTATCATCCATAAGCCAACCCGGCAGAAAGAAGTAACCGGACCTTGAAGACGATGATAGCCACGTTCGTAGAAGGAAATCATCGTAGATGGGGCGCACACTTGCATGAGTTCCGACACGCTATTAACACAGCGTTACAAGAGAGCCTCAGGACGACACCTGCATTTTTAAATTATGGACGCCATCGCCGACTCGTAAAGAGCCTGAGAAGAGAAGTAGAGCCGAGTCAACCCCTTGTACGGCTCGACCCAAAAGTGTGGAAGGACAGGGTAATAAGGCTAGATGTCCTGAAGGATTTTGTAGCACGGAACATCGATGAAAGTAGCGAAAGACAGTGCGAATACTATGACTGAGGGAATAGAGCAGTGGAGTTTAACCTAGGGGATGAAGTCATACGCCGAGTGCACGCCCTCTCAAACGCCGCACAGGGGGATTCTCCGCGAAAGTGGCGCCCAAGTATGAGGGGCCCTACAGTATAGTCGACAAAATTGTCCCCGCGCGTGTATGTGTTAGAGATGGAGGGGAGTAGGCGGAAGGCGAAGGTCCACGTGGGAATGAGCAGGGAATGACCTAGGGTCAGACCACCGTCCCGGAAATGTTCAATCTCGGTGTTGGTCGACTCCTTTTCCCGTGGCCTTTGTTTATGTTAATATATCTTCTCGTAAGTTTATTTACAAGAGTGGATCGTAGAAATAGTGCCATTCTAACATGTGCCGTCAAGTAGTTGTGCTATCCGTGGAAAATTGCAAGACCTATAAATCTGGAAGTTCATCTTGATTTTTGTTGTGTGTCCTTTTTGTTCTTTCATTGGGCCAATTTAGGAGTGCCAAGATGCTACGTCTACTGATCGGACGTCGCCCCAGGGCTTCGGCCCGACATGTTGCTGAGGAAGATTTCGCGCTTGGGGCCGACGTTGTGTGTCCGACCGAAGGCGAGTGGCCGTGACAGTTACCCCTAAGCGACCGGCCGCCCCTGTCCTAGTCCTGCGCAGCCCCGCACCTGCCGTTCCGGAGGGCCAGTGACGATGGATTGTTCTAGGAGTCATTCCAGATGCGCTTGAAGGCCATGGAGACCAGCCCCGGCGGAGATCGCGAGCGTGGAGCTTGTGGCTCTGAACCTCGCCACCCCTGGAGAGAGGAGTGAAGAAGGAGCCGTCGGCGGGATAGTCTAGCCGGAGGAGGCGCAGCAGAGCGAGGATGCTAACCGGGAGTTGGCGCTCTCCTGGTCGAGAGCGGTCACGGAGGACCAACTCTAGGGTCTGTCCAGATAGATTATAGGCGGCTACCCGCCGTCCTCCGTCATCAATCTCGGCAGACATCGCATCACCATCCACCCATCATCACGGTAAACGATGTGGGCTGCGAGGTGCCGTCCGTGCCAGCCGCCGCCGTGAGGGCAGTTGCGCCCGTGTCGAGGGCCCCGAGAAGGGAGGATGCCCACTCGCCATCCCTCTCGTCGTGCCAATACGGTTAGAGGTTCGCCTGCGGCACGATGACGCGTCGAAACGAAGGGCATACAACCCACGTCGCCATCTCCATCCGGACGACTACTAACTCTATCATCTTCCGCAGCGGTCTCCATTGCATCGCCACCCTTGGCCCTAGTCCGGATAGAGACTGTGGCGATTCCTCATCCCGTGCCAAATCGACGAGCGCCGCCGCCGCCAAACTACCAGAAGTAGCCGCGCCGATACGACAATAGGAGAGCCAGCGGCGCAATCAAGCTGACGGGGGCCATATTTGGTGATTTACACCCCGTGCCGCACGACCCGACAGTAGACCCGCCGGAGCACTCCTGTTTCAATTGCTGGGAGCCGGGCTACGACAGGCGGGGGTGCCACCCCCTCGAACGTCCGAGTTGTGTATCAACTGCGGGCGACGAGGGTTGCAAGTGAACACGTGCCACCGCTGCCGTGACCAGTTTCACCTGAACCGGCGTTCAGATCCCAGACGAGGTGGGATGCCTCTGAAGTGCCCGTGCCACCCCGGGACCGATGCCGATTTCCCGCGGCGCCAACACGCAGCGCGGCCGAAATGCTGCGGGACGCGACGCAGGTCGGCTCTCTTGTGGATTAAATCATATTTAGAAGGTCGCACCCAGATAGTTAATTCTAACAGTAATGGCAATTCTGAGTGGTTAGAAACCAATCTCGGCGTTCCACAGGGCTCCGTGCCGGGCCCCCCGCTGTTCTGCCTCCATGTTAATGACTTCCGAAACATACTAGACGGACGAACACTACACCATATTTTTTACGCGGACGACCTCCAGATTTATCTTCATACCACCAAAGATGAAATTCTGGAGGGTATAAACCGATTGTCGGATGCGGCACAATTGGTGTCTGCGTAGGCGGAGACTTCAGGACTACGTCTTAATGCCGGAAAGACTAAAGCAATAATGTTCGGTTCCAGAAATAATGTCAATTCCATCTACTCGATGGACCTGCCAGGCATTGGGATGGGGACTGGAGTGTTCATCCCATTCAGTAGTGAGGTTGTGAGTCATGGTGTTGCACTTGACAGTAAACTAACGTGGAAGCCGCAAGTTGACCAAGTTACTAAGAAAGTCAATAAAGCCTTATACATCTTACGGTTTATCAGGGCGTACACCACTAAGACTCTCTGAAAACGACTAGTCGAGACTCTTATTCAACCGCACCTTGATTACTGTTCGGTGGTATATCGAGACGCAACAGACGAACTGCGACTCAGACTGGTACGCTTGAGTAATGCATGTGTGAGATACATTGTTGGTATCAGAAGAGATGCTCACGTCACCCCCTACAGGAGAAACATGGGCTGGTTGCATCCTAACTCTCAAAGATTATACTTTGCAGCTTTACTTATTTATAAAATTACACGGCTGCGAGAGCCCAGTGATCTGGCTGCTTATTTCACAGAGCACAAGCCCAAGCCAACCAGTAGGGTTGTGCAACCAGAACTGGTGTCTTCATTCGTACACTATAAAACGGGCGAAAAGGCGTTCCATGTGCAGGGAGCAGATTTCTGGAACTCCCTTCCACTATTGGGCAAACGATTATCTGGATGTGCCCCGACGTATCGAACGACGCTAACGCACAAGGCGGGGTAGAGGTGAAACGCTCTCGCCACGGCTCCGGCGCGGTGGAGCCGCTGGGGCGCCGAGGCAAAATGAGCCGGAGCACTAGAGAGTGAGCGAAGCAGCAGAAAGTATATAGAGGGATGTATTTAATGTGTCAGCGTACAGCGAATTGGGTTATGTTTGTTAACTCCAATTTAAGAACATTTGTAATGTGGATGATGAGTTAATGATTTAGCGACGATAAAAGAAGAAATGAGATAAGTATTACTAATTCTTTCAATTATTTTGTGAATTTAAATAATTCTGAAAGTTAAAGCAATAAAATACTTTTGAATTATTCAAATACCCAAAAATTATTTCGAAAAACATGAATTATTTTTTAATAGATACTTTGTGTGTATGTTGTTTTGATTTCAGAAAATTGTACAATCATCATGAAAATGGATCAAAGAATTTATCCTTTGCGTGTGCATAATCATTATTTGAAGTATCATACATCAAGAGACACTGAGAGAAATTAAATGTCGAACAACAGATTTAGTTATAGCGTAACCATATTTTTGAAAAAGGCTTATAAGACTATATCCCTTAGCTGAAGGTACCGATGGCTACTTTCATTTGTCAGACATTCATAGATTGTCAGATTATGATTTATAAACAAATGTTCAGACTTGGTACTCAAGGAAAATAGTATTAATTTAGCTATTTGCATCAGTGTTGTAACGGGTGCGTAGATTCCGTTCGAAATTCCGCGAGCATCGTACTGTAAGGTGTGAACTCGCGCACCGCCTGATCGTTCAAGGCGGCCTTGCGCGCGACTTCACACCGTAGAGAGAGCTTCTTCTTCCCGCGCAGAGAAGGACCCATCTTGATTCGTGACCTTGCTGAGTATAGACGCGTGACTTTCTCTCTCCACGAGTGTGTATGAGTAGCGACGAGCAAGTGACCGAGCGGCGCCTCAAACCCGCCCCCGCGATTGCAGTGACTGCGATTATACCGGTGGAGCACAAGAGGGCCGCATCCAAGCAGCGAAGCGGCGAATTCAAGGAGGAGAGAAGAGCGTGCTTCGTCCGCTGTACTGCGTGCATGACGCATGGCTGGCCAGCCTCCGAAGTAAGTTCGCAGCTTACTTAAGTGTGTTATTATTGTATTTGCGCGTGTGCGGAGTTCACCTGTCGTCCAGGTGAACTAGCGACGGCTTCACCGTCACCGTCGACTTGCGTGTCGGAGCGGCGCGTCTACTCGCGTTATAGCCAGTAGTTGCGAGCTACTGGGCCAGCGTTTCCCGGTAGAATTGCGTGCGATTATATCGTAGCCAGACAGCGGCGAGCTGCTGGCTACTCATCGTGTTCGCGAATAGCATCGACCTGCGCGCTCCCGTTTATCGGGTATTATCATTCTTTCAGTCTAATAAATCACAGAGACCTTTTAATTACTCGTTGGTGTATTTCATTCCCACGCGACTATTCTTTCCATATTTCTTTTTCCTCGAATACCGCCGTCTACCCTACGCGTTACTGTATCTAGCTGACATTTACATCGAGAGCTGACGGGAGAAGACAAGCCGCCCAGGTAAGTACCTGCTGAGCGGCGTTGTACGGGAGTTCGTGCGCAGCACGAGCATCGTCAGAGGATCGGTAAGTCAAACGCGCGCCGCGGTGCTTGCAGCCCGTTCTGTATTGCTAAACCGAGCGGGTCTCTCTACAGTTGCACCGGAGCGGGCAGTACCACTCCGGCCGGCTGACGTGTGCCACCGTTTACGACCTGTGCCTTTACGTGCGCAGTTGCTTCAACTGATAGCGCATCGATCCTTTCACCCCTTACGATCCACCACGTTACAAGCGTAACCATATTTTTGGAAAAGGATTATGAGACTATATCTCTTAGCTGAAGGTACCGATGGTTACTTTCATGTGTCAGACATTCATTGATTGTCAGATTATGATTTATAAACAATTGTTCAGACTTGGTGCTCAAGGAAAATAATATTAATTTAGCTATTTGCATCAGTGTATAAAAAACAGAAAATTCCACAGGACTATAACAAGTTACAATAGTTTTATATTACAATTAAGATTATGATTTCTAAATAAGAGTTGAGACTTGGTGCTCGAGGAAAATAAGATTAATTCAGCTATTTATAACAGTACAAAAGAATCAGTAGATTCCACAGGACTATAGCAACTTTCAATAATTTTATATTAGAATTAAGTAAGCAAATGTGTAAAATCCTTTACCAAACCTATTTATTTTTTCTCATTGTAAATCCAATTAACTGGCATGATTTATTCTCTGCATTTGCATAATCTTTATTTGAAATTTCATACATCAAGAGAAACTGAGAGAAATTAAATGTTGAACAACAGATTTAGTTATAGCCTAACCATATTTTTAAAAAAGGCTTATGAGACTATATTTCTTAACTGAAGTTACGGATGGCTACTTTCATGTGTCAGACATTCACTGATTGTCAGATTATGATTTATAATTAAACTCTTATGAGTTCTTATTAATAGTTATTTACATTTATTGCACTTATTCGCTACTTCTATTTGCTTTGTCTGGTGGTTCCATGTAAGAAGCGGTTTTAGGATAAAAATAAAATAACTGTTAATAATTAATTGTAGCTGCTCTTCATTATTATTAATAGTTATTAATTATAATATTTATTATTATTGTAATTAAGTTAATATTGATTATTCATTAATTAATAAGCAAAAGCTACTACTATAAGTATTTAATTGTATTAATACGCGTTAAAAAATATTTAATTAATATACATAACTGCAAGTAATTAGTGCTTATTTAGTTAACTATCAATTATTATATAATAAACTACAATTTATAACGATATGTCGAAAGAATTTGATAAATTATGTCACAAGCGTTTAATTCTAAGGTTTGGAACTTCGGAGTACGTGGTAAACACTTTTCACTCATTTCGTCATATTTATCGGAGCGAATCCAAGCTGTTCGTATAAATCATCATATATCCGATTGGGTTTGAGCGGCTTCTGGTATACCACAACGATCTTATTTGGGTCCGTTAGTATTTTGTATTTATATAAATGATCTCGTCGCTCGAATCACATTTGCAAACATACTCTTATATGCGGAAGATGTAAAAATCTTCTCTATTGTTCGCTTAGTGATTCCGGAAAACTGCAAGCCGACCTAACAGCACTGTTTCTTTGGTCACACGAAAATGGACTTTCGCTCAATATAAAAAAATGCCATAATACTATATCGTTTTATCATACGAAGTTTTGCTAATCGTTTAATTATCATCATATCGATCAAATTGTTCTTTCTCGAATAGATACGATAAAGGATCTAGATATATAGGTACTTTGACTCTAAAGTTCATTTTCGTAGTCACATTGAATACGTTATCTCTAAAGCAAACAAATCGCTAGGTTTATTAAACGTACCACGACGAACTTTACAGACATAGCCGCCATTATTACCTATTTGTATAAAACCATGGTTGTGCCCAATTTAATATATTGTTCCGAAATTTAGTCGGGGGAGGCGCGCTCCAGACCGAAGAGTGTGACAATATTTAAAAAAATGCTAATACAAAACCGAAGTGGACGGGGATCCGAGATCAAGGCCGAAGAAAAGCGGCACGCAGACAGATGGAAAAAACATATTAAAAAAAAAAGGCTTTTCTAAAATCAAATAAATCAGCGGGTCCCAGATCAAGACAGAAGAGATGCGGCACGATACAGACAGAGAAATCATATTTAAAAGAATACTTTTCTAAAACCAAATTAGTCGGGGGATTCGAAATCAAGGCAGAAGAGAAGCGGCACGTCCACAGGCGGAGAAAAGATATTTATTAAAATGCTTTTCTAAAACCAAAGAAGTCGGAGGGTCCCACATTATTGCAGAAGAGATGCCGTACGCAGTCAGGTAGCGTGAAGATATTAAATAAAATGCTATTACAAAACCAAAATAGCTGGAGATCCGCGATCGAGGTAGAAGAGAAACGGCATGCAAACAGGCAGCGTAAAGATATTAAAGAAAAGCTGTTTCAAAACCAAATCAGTCTGGAAGTCTGCGTTTACGGCAGAAGAAATGCGACACGCAGACAGGTCACGTAAAGATATTTAATAAAATGCTTTTCTAAAACCAAAATGGCCGGGTGATCCGAGATCAAGGTAGAAGAGAAGCGGCACGCGAGATATGCATCATAAAGATATTAAGAAACAATTTATTTCAAAATCAAAGTAGTCGGGGCGTCTGAGTTCCAGGTTGAAGAGAAGCGGCACGCAGCCAGGCAGAGGAAAAATATTTAATAAAATAATAATAAAATGATTTTCTAAAACCAAAGAAGTCGGGGGATACAAGATTAAGGTAAAAGAAAAGTGGCACGAAGGCATGCGAAGAAAAGATATTTTAAAAAAAAGCTATTTTAAAACCAAAGTAGTCGGAGGAGGCATGTCACTAGAAGAACAGTGCGGGAAATGCGCTGACGTGTGGATGAAAAAATTAAAAAAGAAATTACAATTAAAGTACCTGCGAGAAAGGTAAGATTTAGGCAGAGAAAGAGCGGCAGGCTTACGGGTGACGGTGATGTATTTCTTAAAGTTCAATACCAAAGTAGTGAGGACATCCGAGCTTTAGGCCGGAGAAAAACGGCACACAAAAAGGCGGGGAAGAGATATTTGAAGAAATGCTTCTCCAAAACCAAAGTTGTCGGGGGATGTGAGCTCCATGCAGAAGAAAAGTGGTCCGCTGACAGGCAGAGAAAATATATTTTCAAAAAGCTGTTTTAAAACCAACGTAGTCGGGGAATCTGTGTTCCAAGCAGGAGAAGAGCGACACGCAGACTGAGGGGTATAGCATACTAAAACTTTGATCGCACGACAAACGACACTCCTGCACGAATCACGCATTCGCACATACGTATCGTACTTTATTTTTCTTAATAAAGTGAGCGAAACTCGAGGAACAATGATTATATACATACTTGTCGAGTATGAAATTTGTTGTCGACAATCACATAGATCAAGGACAAGAAAGAGGGTTCGAGGCAGGGCACGGGCGGCGGCAAAACACAAACCTTTCTCCACGAGTGAAAGTGATATCATCTTTTTCTTTTCTTACTTTGATTCATTTTTGCATATTTACCCTAGAAGAATGAGTGTCCTATTTATTTATTTATTTATTTATTCCAGATGTTATTACAAATTAGTAATTCTGCCAAGGTAAATGAAATTACCTGTGCGCAGAGCTGGAGGTACAAAATAAAACATATATAAACTTACATGTTAAAACTTACAAACTAAATATGTATTCGTCTAAAAGTAGTTTCTTGAGGA